>CABHPH010159592.1:0-55841 GCA_902168325.1 Peromyscus nudipes
GATGACAGAAGACCAGTCTCATTATGACTTTTTCTTGGTGTCCTATCCACCTGCAATTGGGAGAGTGGAAACATCTTTTGGAGAGAGTATTGTGCTCAAAGACTGAATGAAATGCTTGACGAAATGAACCATCTTGTAATCCTCATTTGGAAATCCAAGTATCTTTGTAACACAAAGCAGTTCAGTATCCTTTCTCCCATCTCACTACTTTGAACAGTCGAGGTATAAACTAATTAACGATACATATGCTGGGCTATGTGATTGGTTTCTTCCACAGGTTTACACGAGGGTGAAGGAAAGTTAAGATCAAGCCAGGATAAATATCAATTCTCAACAGCAACCAAAGTGCTTGGTCAAAGGAATCTCGCCGCCAACTGCGTTCAGATAGTGCAGCTGAACAATTAAGCTATTATGGCATTAATCTGCACACATCTCTGCAAGAGAAATGATTTAGGGAGCTTGTTGGAGTGTGTGGGTGGGGCTTGGTTCCCAGCGTCAGTCCTGCTCCAGACTTGTTGGGCAACCTTGGCCCTGGCCTTTCAGATGTCACCATCCAAGCCAATACTGGCTAATCAGCTGAAACAGATGTGCTATGCTAATACAACTGTTGGTAATAGAGGAGCCTGGGGCTACCAAACTGCATGGGCACTCAGCACTTTTCCTTTTCTTTTCTGCAAATTTAAAATTTAAAAAAAAATAAAAACTAAAGTCTGTTAATGTTTGTTTACGACAGAATCTCAATTGAGTATACCAAGATATTCCAGAATGCTATGTAGCTTGAGATGACCTTGAACTTCTGATTCTCCTGCCTCTGTCTACCAAGTTTGGGGGCCCATGTGCAGCTTTTGCATTGCTGGGGATAGAACCCAGGATTTTGTGGGTGCTAGGCAAGCACTCTACCAACTGAGTCATAGCCCCAGCCTCGGTTGTTCAAACTAAGTAGTTCAGACCTGTCTCAAACTCACAATCCTCCAGCCTCAGCTTCTTGAGCACTAAGATTACAGACATGGGCCAACACTAGGCTTGTTTTGTTGTTTTTGAAGTGCTGTTGTGTTTGTTAATATAATTTAAAGTAACAGTAAGTAGCTACGTGTTAAAACAACACAGTTCATGAAAAACAACTACATGGTCAAAAATGAATATTATAGTAAATAAAATGGTGTTGCTTACATCTTTTTGTTTAATAGAAAATATTGAGTTATTACATTTGCTTCTGCATTTATTCTGATTTAACATTTTGTTTTGGTTGAACAATGATAATCTGGTCACATGTACACATTTTTATGTATTTTAATATTCTTTTATATTCAGTTATGAATATTCTTTATACTACACCAGAACAATAAATACCTTAAAGTGTTCATTTATGATATGAAATCTGAAGCCATATGAATGCATAGTTTTTGCTTTTTGTTTGGGTTTTGTTGAGACTAGATCTTTTTTATTTAACCATGGCTGTCCTGGAACTCACTATACAGACCAGATTGGCCTCAAAGACAGGGATCGGTTTGCCTCTGCCTTCCTAGTACTGGGACTAAAGGCATGAGACACCATGCTCAGCTCATAGTTTGAACTCATATAAAAAATATTGTTAGTACTTGTCACTTGAGATATGATTAATAACCATCCCCTACTTAACTCACATCGAAAAATTGTGCACCAGATCCCATATATGAAGTTGAATTTATGCAATCGTTGTATGTCTTTAAAAAATGTTTAACAACTTAGGCAAACAGCCTAGGGCAATGTTATAAAAGAAAAACAAAACACAAAGCGAACAAATGCCTAGTCCTGAATCCGTGAGGTAGAGTGGGTGCCTGGGAATCTGCATTTAATGAGTACACAGGTAGCCTACTGAGGCCAGAGAATCCTTGCAGAATCTGTCAGATTTTCTGTCTGTATGCACATTCTCAAGAAGGTAGAAAGATAAACCCTCGCAGTAAGACTGTTTGCAGAACAAACAGCGAAGTTATTCTAAGCATTCCGGGTAGGATATGCAACCCCCAAGCCTTTGGGATGGAATCGGTTCCTTGAGAGGCCCTGTTAAACTCCCAAGGTCTCCATCAAGACTGACAGAGAAAGGAAGGCGCTTTAAATCAATAGCTTTCTAAGAATATCTACTCTCGCTACTTTCTTGGTTTGGTTGGGTGGTTTTTAATTTGAGTTGTTAAATACTTCCTCTTGGGGCTGTGCTACTGACCGGACGAAGCTAAAGGTCAATCCCTGCCTCTGTCAAGTCAAAGTCACAAGAACGTCAAGTCTGAGACAAGCTTTGCTCTCAGCTCTCCCACACAGAATTCGAAGATATTATGCCAGGCTAATAAGGTGTAAAATGAAACACCTCAAAGGCAAAAGTGAGGCTTTTTTACTTATTGGCAAAAATTAATCCACAACTGGAAAAAAAATTATTTGTCAATCAAGTGGATCATTTTCCCTAGCTCAAGCAGGCTGTATAAGTCTATGTCTGAGTTGAGTAATATAATCTAAGCCCTGCTTGTTCTCCACTATGTGTGTGTGTGTTTGTTTTCAATTGAGATGTGTTGTCTTAATTTCCTTCATAAACTCAAATGGAGTTCTCTGTTGTTGTTGCTGTGAGTGCGCTTACTGCTGATGCCTATCTGGATGCGTGTGCAGGTGGAGTCGTTTCCCCTATCTTTATTTTTATTAAATACCCAGTGCTTAATTGCTCCACGTTAATGCTTTAATTACTAGTTAGAGAAAGGGAAAGTTCTGGAGGGTTTTTCACACAAATTAGAAGTTAATAACTGACACAATTTAAAACTCTTCTCATGCTTAACTAAATAGCAGGCCATCCTTTTGGCTCACTTGCAGAGCGGAGTCCTTAAATTTTCAATGGTTTTTGTCTCTTTGAAAAAAAAATGAAAATTAAGGGGATTTGTAACTTTTAAATATTTTTATGTGCAGGTGTTTTGCCTGCATATACATCCGGGCATCATGTGTGTGCCTGGTACCTGTGGATTCTATTTTCATGCCTGGCCTGTTCCCGTTGAGTATAGTACATCATATAACAATCTTGGGAAGTCTGTATGGTTTTCTCCTTGATTTTGTTCTGGCTTCATGCCTCCTCCTTCTTCCATTACTCCAATATGGCTGCGGGCTGACTTTCCGAAATCTATCATCTCTCTCCTCTGCTATCATTCACAACGTGATCACCTTTTCCAAACATCAAGTTCTCACTTGGTCCTTTCTTGTACCTTCAATCTTTCTTGCTCTTTCCCCAGGCCAACAAATACAATTGTGTCTACCCTGAAGACGCTTGCTCCTTAACCCAATTATTCCCTGAATCACTGGACTGTCTCTCTTTATGTTCCTTACTATGGTTAGTTCTTCCCAAAGGCTCCTGTGTTGGAGGCTTGGTCCATAATGGAATGGTATTGAAAAGCGGTAGAACCTGAGAATGTAGCTCAGCTGGTAAAATGCTTGCCTAGCACATATGAAGCCCTGGGTTTGAGCCCTA
Organism: Peromyscus nudipes; assembly: GCA_902168325.1. Lineage (NCBI taxonomy): Eukaryota > Metazoa > Chordata > Mammalia > Rodentia > Cricetidae > Peromyscus > Peromyscus nudipes. The sequence goes on from CABHPH010159592.1 coordinate 3,479, forward strand.
GTGTCCTATAAACCAAAGTGTATTAGTTACTTCCTGTCACTGTGGTAAAATACTGTGACCAAGGCAACTTAGAGAAGGAAGAGTCTGGGCTGGAGGGATAACTCAGTAGTTAAAGGCTAGGCTCACAACCAAAAATATAAGAGAAGGAAGAGTTAATTTGGGCTTACAGTTCCAGAGGGAGAGCCCTTAATGGCAGAGAGAGGCAAGACAGTGGATGACCAGAGCAGGAAGCTGAGAGATCACATCTTTATTCACAACATGAAGCAGAGAGAGAGAACTGGAAAGGGGTGAGACGATGAACTCTTAAAGCCTGCCCTCAGTTACGTAACTCCTCCAGCATGGCTGCACCCTTCCCCACAGGCACCACCAACTGGGGCCCATGTGTTCAAATACCTGCACCTCCAGGGGACATTTCTCATCCTCCACACAGACACACACAGTGACCACTGTGTGTAACAGCGATGGCATCTACAGCCTGGAGTATTTAAACACTTGCTCCCCAGCCGGCGGTGCTGTTTGGGAAGGCACACACTGGTAATTCTGGCACTCAGTAAGTAGAGACAGGAAAATCGTAAGTTCAAGATCATCCTTGGCTACGTAACAAGTCAAAGGTCAGTTGGGAACAGTTTGCTGTAGAGGCTCCACTGTTGGTGGGAATGAATGCCCACCCCTGAAAGTAGGTTATTATAAAGTGGGGCTACCCCACCTGCTCGGTGTCTTTTACGCATGCCTGTTTCCCATCCTGCTTTCCTCACCATATGCCAGTCTCGTACTGTTTGGATGCTTCAAACACCGGAATCGTCAACCAAGCAAACGTGCTCCTCTACACATTACCCAGCCTCCAACGTTCTATTACAGTGAGGTGGAGTGGACAGAGTCCTCACCCTGCTGTTTGCTCTCTATCTGGCAAGCTGTCAGCACTTCTGTCCTCTGTGGCCTGACGTTTGTCCTCTGCCCCTGTTTTCAAGTCTCATCCTCTTTGATGTGCCCTCCTTTTGAAACTCTCTAGCCTCTTAATTTCAGGGCCAACTTCTAGCTGTGCGACCTGCAGAGTTAGCTGCAGCGTCCTACCCTTTGATGTAACTATCTTAAAGTGCTTGGTAATTTTTTTTTTTTAAACAAAGGGCCCTGTTTTAATCTGGCCCTGGGCCCTACATACGATGTGCCCAGTCCTTCATAACTCTTACAACACTGCATTTGTCTGCTCTCTTACCTCTTGGACTTCTCTCTCTGTTAGCTCCTTATTGTCAGGGGTGCTGGGGATGGAACAGAGGGCCCCATGCATGCTGGACCAATGCTCAAGCCTCTTCCTGGCCCTTTTGCAAGCTCTTCTTCCTCTCTCCTCCAAAACTGGATCAATTCCAAGCATACAATTTCCCTCTACTTCTAACTAATGTCCTTCCCACCAGTTCTCATCACTTCAACTACCATTCCTTTCTAAACGATGCCTGCCCACGCTTGAACCCACAGCTTAAGCTTTTAAGTGGCTCAGGTTCCTGTCACACTTTATTCTTCACTCTCCCCATCATTACCTTCTACCAACTTCCTTGTGTTTGTTAAAGCAGTAGTTACTGGGAAGGGAGGTCACACATCCTTTAGATCTGCCCTACAGCATTTGATGGCCATCTCCATCTACGGAGAGTATCCTACCTTATGAACCTTGTTCACCCCAATGAAGAATTTCCAAACCACCCTTACTCCAAATACATGGCTTTTATCCTACTGACTGATATACCCACGTAAGGCTTAATCAAGGAATCTAATTCCAAAGGTTAGGGTAACCGTAGAAGGCATGGTGGAGGCAGTGGCCATACACAACATCAACTCTGTATCTTAAATTAAATATATGTATTATATGGGCCCTACACACCCAAAGGGAAGGCTTGAGGAGCTGCTCAGAAAAGCACAAGGGTGGCTACCCTTGTGTGAAATGTGATGACTCCTGACACATATCACTGGGTTGAATTAAAGCAAGCGCTCCTTAGAACCCGGAAAGGCCTGATTTCCTCTCATAAGGTTGGTTGGCCTGGAAATACCACCATATATTTTGCTTCTTGAACGAGTTGAGACTATGTCTGTATTTTTCCTCCTGAAAGCTCCCATGAAGTGTGCTGCTTTTGAGTGAGTGGGAATTCAGAGAACTGTACAGAGTCATTTCTATAAGGATATCTAGAGCAGAGTTGTTGACATATTTAAAAACTTGGACACAGCCTCCCAGAGGGGTTAAGTACACAATGGCAAATGCACACAGCAGCATACCCTTCGGAGTAGTTACTACTTCTTAATGACAAGCCACCCAAGCTAAGGGCTGAATACCACTGTGGGCTTATTCACATAGCTTTGTGGTGTGACTTGGCCTCTGCTGTGGCTGTTACCAGTTCAGTCTCAGGGAGGCTGCAGTCAAATGGTTGGTAATCCAAAGTGGTTCTACATGGAAGGAGCCTCTATGGAACACATTCTGCAAAGTTCATTGACCTGGGCTAATAGACTAATCCATTGACAAGGCTAGAGCTCTCATGATCCACCAGCTCTGAATACTGCCAAATCAGGGACTGAGCCTTCAACACATGAGTCTTTTCAGGAGTTGGGAGGATGCTTAATATCCATACCATAATAAGGAAGCAAGATTTACAGAACGCCAGGTTCATATGTGTGTAACTCAGTGGCATTTAATATATTCATAGTCTCATGCAAACATAACCACAATGTAGTTATGGAGTGTTTTTCATAACCCCCAAAACAAATGCATATATAGCACTTTAATTTCCATAAACCCTCAGTCTCTAGATACCACAAATTTGTTTTCTACTTGGATTCACCTGCTCTGGATATTGTGTATAAATGCAACCAGGCAATAATTTTTCTTTTTTGAGACAGGGTCTCTCATTTTGTAGCCCAAGCTGGCCTGGGACTCATTATGTAGACCAGGCTGGCCTTTAACTCACAAAGATTCTCCTGCCTCTGCCTCTGCCTCTCTCTCTGCTGAAAGTAAAGGCCTGCACCACCATGCACCTATCTCTGTAGAAAGTTTTAATCCATATGATTTAGCAGCTAAAGTAATAAAATTATTGGATATGAATAAGTAAAAGAAAAGTTATAAAATAATGCTTCATCTATCTGTTATACAGGGGTTTTGTTTGCTTGTTTGTTTGATAAAGAAGCTTGAAACATATATGTTTATTTTTTATCCCAGACAAAAGCCTGGAAGGCTAGATTATTCTAGAAGGCCCGTAGGGGCATTGCATCCCAGGACTTTCTGACATGTTCCAATATGGCCTTGCCTCTGTTCCTGGGATATTAGGAAGTAACAGGAAAGATACCAAGAGCACAAAACACGCATGCAGATTCAAAAGGAAGATTCTAGTTCTTCCAAATTATACCTTCCCATTTTTTTACTAGGAGAACTCAGTTGTCGGTAGCAAGGAAAACCAAATATATATATAATATATATATAATATTATATATATCGTATTTAATTTTCCTTCAGCTAAAAAAACATTCCTTAAAAGAAGGACTAACAAGATATTAGGGAGCAACTGTGTGTGTGTGTCTTCCCTATCATGCATTAAATGGGTAACAAGCCTGGAAAGGACAAAAGTGACTAGTGGTGTTATAGATGACAGTGATAAAGACAACCAGGCTTGTTCTTTATCCTCCTCTGCAATTTCCTGATCTTTGGGTGATGCCTGTAAAATCGTAAGGACAGTGTTATTTAGAAGACTAAAGCGCATATTTCTTCTGTGAGATTACTCATTTTTCTTCTTGTTTCTGTTGTTTAAGAAAATGCTTACTTTGTGACTCCAGTGTCACACATTAGGAGTTACAGAGATGAATAAGGCAGGAAATCAATTGGCTAGTTACAGAGAAAGAGTGATGGATAGGGGAGAAAGAGAGAGAGCAAGAGAGGGAACGAGAGAGAGAGAGAGAGAGAGAGAGAGAGAGAGAGAGAGAGAGAGCGCTAGAGAAGGAGCGGGAGAATGAGAGAGGATGATAAAATGACTGTGGAGACTCCTGGGATGAAAGCTCAGGAAGTTATACTGTCATGGGTTAAGTTGTATCTTTGAAAATTCGTATGTTCAAGGTCTAACCCACAGAACCTCAAACTGAGACTGTATTTGCAATCAGGGCTTTTAAAGAGGCAATTAACTGTTTTAAAGAGGTGATAGGGAGGGCCCTGATACAGTTTGATTTGTGTCATTTTATAGAAAGAAAAAAAATTTTTTAGATAGGGTTTCATTATTACAGCCCTGGATAGCCTAGAACTTGCTGTAGACCGGGCTAGCTTGGAACTCACAGACATCCTCTTAGTGCTGAGAATACAGGGGTGGCCCACCATGTCCAGCTAAAAAGAGAAGAATTTGAATCTCCAGTGAGACCCAAGTATGCAGAACACAGTAGGCAGGTCATACAAAGACTCAAGGAAAAGGTACCATGTGCTAACCAAGGCAAAAAACTTGGGGACCAACCAAACCTGGACTTTAAGCCTCTAAACTTGCAAAAAAAAATCTGTTATTTAAGCCATGAAAATCTGCTGGCACTTTGCTCCTGGCAACCTCACCAAATACATCAAAGGGAATCAGAAAGAAAATTTCAAAGAAAACTACATTTGAACCACAACTCTGCCAGAAGAAAGAAACACACATCCCAGCCAAGGTACGAAAAGCGTTTTAGCAGAGTATTGGTCTGATGCGGATATGGTCCATCCCGCAAATACCTAATGTGTTGGAACTTGGTCCCCAAAGTGGCTACATTGGAAGATGGTATGAAACAGAAGGGGCTCAGAGGCGGAGCTCAGTGCAAGGTAACTGAGTCTCAAGAGCGCTGTCCTCACAGAAGTTAATGTACTCATGACAGCTGACTTAGCTCTCCCAGGAAGGCTGTTATAAAAGAGCAAGGTCCAGATGCTTCTACCCCCTGGCTCCTCAACTCTGCACCAGAGCTCTGGCTTCTTGTCTCACCCCGTGTGATCCCTTCCTCACATGCAACTGTCAAGATATCATCCATCACGACGTGACACAGCCAGGGCTGGTCGCATGCTGTTTGCATTTTTCAGCTTCCAAAACTGTGAGCTCAGTAAGCCTCCGCAGTCTCGGGTATTTTCCTATAGTAATGGAGGATGGACTAATACAGGCAGCAAACAGTGAGTGGGTAAGGTTGAACGTGCACATGTGGATTTAACCGCGGGATGTCTGCTTTAAAATTCCCATCCGTTTACAATCAGTAGTAGTAGGTTGGTATTAGACAAGTGAACTCTATGGAAAATTGCCCTCCTGGTTTACAGCATTCAATGGGTCCTGTGAGGTCAATATCCTCACCGGTTTAAAATGTCAACGTGGTTCTCTAAACGTGGAGGGGAAACACACACAGTTAGTACCCTATTCATTGAGGTTTCTACCATGGAAGCTACAATAGACTAAATAGCCTCCACTACACGGATAATTAGTAAAGTGTAACCAGGGTAATTTAAAAATAATGAGCTCTCAGTAGTTACCACCTTTTGTTTTAATAGAATGTACCTAATTATAAGTTACGCAACTTAACTTTGAACAATGGCTATGGTTAACAACTTGCTCACAGAATTCCTGATAATTTAACAATCTTCTCCCGTAGATTAGTGTAAACACACCTTCTTCGCAAAGACTATTTTATAAGTTCTTGTTCTTGTTCTTGGGGATTAGGACTCAGAAAATAAAGTAATACACAGAGAATTGGATATTGGTTTCAGAAGATTCATACACACAGTAAAAAAGAACTTGAGAGCTGGGGTATAGCTCAGTTGATGGAATGGTGGGTAGCATGCACAGATCCCTGAGTTAGACCCCCAGCCCTGCACAGATGGGGCTTTGTAGCACAAGACTGTCATCCCAATGCTTGGGAAGTGGAGGCAGGAAATCAGAAGTCTAGGGCCATCCTTGAATACAAAATGACTTTTGGGGACTAGAGAGATGGCTCAGACACGGAGAGCACGGGTTGCTCTTCCAGAGGACTCAGTACCCACATGGAGGCTCACAACAGTCTGCAACTCCAGTTCCAGGAACTGGACACCCTCTTCTGGCCTCTGTGGGCACCAAGCACACACATGGTGCATAGATGCACATGAAGGCATGATACCTATACACAGAAAAGAAAAGAAGAGAAAAGAAAAAGAAAAGAAAGAAAGTAAGTTCAAAGCCAGCATGGAATACACAAGACCCTGAGTCCCAAAGCTAAAAAAGGAAAAGAAAAAAAAAAAAAAGACTTGAGTGAGACTGGGAATACAGCTCGACTGGTAGAGTACTTGCTTTGCATGCATGAGAACATGGGTTCAATCCACAGGACCACAAAACAACAGCAATAATAATAAGAACGTGAGGCTATTACTAACGGGTCTCAGACTGAAGACGCCGGAGAGGGAAGACTCTTCCCATCTAACAGTGGTGGTTAAAGCATGACGGAGGCGTTGAGATTAACCTGAGCCCTCAAGAAGAGAGTTTGGAATGCAGGAGGAAGATAAGCAAGGCAGGGCTCTAACGAGATAGGCACCGAGCAGACTGTGAGCCTGAGAGGAGGGTGGATGAGGAATTTTCTGAAGGGGTGCTCTCCACGGGGCACTTAGTGTATGAGGAGATAAGGTGGCTTGCATGTTTACATTGGTAAACCTATAGGTTAACTAGTGATTATCTTGCAGTGCAGAGTATTGCAGCTTTCATGGTGCAAGGAAGAGCATAAGGGATTCTGGCCACTACAAACCACTGGGTGAAGGGTCGGGGAGAGACTAGCCAGGCGTTCATTCTCCAAGGCCCAGGATCAGACCCAACCAACAAATGAGGTGACATCAGGTGAGAAGTTGCCAGAAACAGGAAACCCCTTTGGGAGATGCACAGAAACAACTTGACTAGCGTCATTTCCTGTTGCCACTAGAGACCCAGACCCCTTTCTTCTCTCAGAAGCCCGTATTTTCTCACCACCAGTATCCTTTCTTACCACAGCATCATCTGGTCTCTGGCCAGAACACTTGCATCACCGATTAGCCTGCCTGAGCAGCCCTGAAAACGGTGTTGCCTCCCCCAGCTCTAGCCTCAAGAGCCAGACCTATCTGAAGCGTTCTCTCTCCATGTCTCCGTGGCCGGTGTCACCCGCCAATTCTCTGCTGCTGTCACCACAGTGAGAGTGATTTTTAAAACGTGAACCAGCAAATCGGTGGCCAGGCTAAGCTGCATGAGACTTGTCCTAAACACACAATCAAGTAAACCAACAACAACACTTTATTTGGGGCCCTTACACCTCCCAAGTCACGCTCTCACACTTAGCATCGAGTGCCAGCTGTTAAGGAGGCTGACAAAACCTGCCAGGACCAGCCTGCTACCTCTCTCTCAGCCACAACTCCACAACTACTCTAGCTTCTTTGACTAAAGAGCAATAGCCATAGAGTTTAAAATTGCTGGGGCCTTTACACATGTTTCCTTATCGTGTGGCATTTCTCCGAGGTCCACTCATCTTTATTTACTCTGTGAAGTTCTTACCTACTCTCTGGAAGCTCAGCACAGATGTTCGCTTACCTGCCCACCTAATCTGCCCTTAGGTAAGACATTAATCCCACCTGATTTCATTCACAGTATTTACCATTCATCGAAATGACCATCTGTACTCATCAGCAAACTGTGGCCTGTGGGTAAAATCTAGCACCAAGCTTATTGAAATGAAGTGTTAGTGGGACAAGCCATTGCCATTAACTTACAGGTTGAACATGGACGCCTTAGTGTTGTAGTAGCAGACCCAACAACACCAGCTGTTAAGATGGACTTCATAACCAACTTAACGTCCCTCTCGGAAAGATTTGTTGATCCAGGTTATGTGTTTACTGTATATCTAAACTTACTGTCTGCCATCTCCCACTAAAAAGTTGGGTTCTTGATCTTAGGGCAATGAGTGTGTCAATTCTATCTCCTGCCATGTCCCCAAGCACACAGAAGGATCCCTGTCACTGTTGCATAAACGAGAGGAATAATGGGGAGTGGTCATATTGTTAACTAAAATACTCAAGTGAGAATCTTTGTCAAGGTGGATCACAACACTCTCACCACCACTGTTACCACCAAGGACTAGGGGAGTGAGCAGATGCCAGGACCGAGCTGGGGAGAGCTCTGAACACTTTGCTTGTGTTATGGTGTTGGATGCTGGCGTCTTCTAGTGAACAGTCTTCACTCTACTCATTTCCTACAGGAAGAAACAGATTGACTGACCAAATCCTAGTTCGTCAGTGGTCTCACTCACATACTTACTCACTCACTCACTCACTCACTCACTCACTCACTCACTCACTCACTCACGAAAGGCCAAAGCTCACCTTACACTCACGAAGCTCAGTGTAAATGGGACTGAGTTCATAGTGGGACATTTCAGCTCTGCAACTGAATCTCTGGTAACGTTGCTTTATATGGTCTTGTTTTATGAGATTCACGAGGTACCTAAGTCAGTGCCCGACTCCCAGTAGGTATTCTAAGAGAGTGTCGGACCCACAATGGGTATTCCGATGTCTCAGGTAACTTCTCTCTCCCTTGTGACAATAGTTAAGACAAGGTCATGTGTCCCTTCTTCCTTCCCTTAGGCCTGGGAATGGGGGCCTGGTGGATGGTGCTCTTTCTCCAGCCTCCAGCCTGGGGAAACATGGGAGCTGCCCACAAACCACCACAGCCCCTTCCCCAAACTCTCTTCTTTTTGATCCTGGTCACTGGCCTTGGTCTAGAACAATCCTGCAGTCACGTCACGTCTCTCTCTTTGAGTCACAGACTTCTGTTTAGATTTCTTCGGACTCCACCTTCCCATAGCAAGCATCTCGTGCAGATCACTACCCAAGGACAAACAGGGAACTTTAAACAGAAAGCAACAGCCATAAAACTCGCCCAGTCTCTGAACTGGTGTTTGGATAAGTGCAGAGAATCGCACAAACAGGGAAAGGCCTGACCGAGTCTTGCAGGAATTCTAATGTTAGAAATATAATGATTCTGTGTTTCTGGATAGACCATTTGTGGGAAGAGATTGAGGGAAGGATGAGAGAGTAATATATTATGGATTGGGATTAGTGTTGGAGAGCTCCCACTGGAGGGGGGGGGGCAATTCCAAACCCCACCCTCAGCACGCCAAGCAGCAGCTGTCCTTTCCAGACCTTGCCCCTCAGAAAGCCCACCAAGGGTCAGTCCCTCTTCTGGGGCTGCTCAAGACCATGCCTACAGGGTATTTAAGATGTGGTCGCCAGACCTGCCAAGTGATTTCCTCTCCTGCCTTTCCAAGAGTCACCTGGGAGTTGCTTTGCTCTGTTTATTAAACCTGGGCTTACTAATCCAGCTTGATTGGCTTATTGCATCGGCGGAGGATACCCACGAATGGGGGATCCAATCCTTATCAACTTGGAGCTTATCAATTAGTAAAGGGGCTCCTCGAAGTAAGCATGAAAAACCACCGTGACACACTTGAGGAGAGGGAGGAATTCATGAGTGACAGTAAGTGGATCTCTTGAGGAACCACAGAGTAGGGCTTCCTCCTCTGGCCTCACCTTGAATTTCACAGTGCCCTTACCACACTGTTCTTCCAAACTGGAAGTTTCCCCACAGGCTTTTGTTTCGAATGCTTGGTCTCCCGCTAACAGGTGCTGTTTTGAAGGTTGTGGAGCTTTTAGGAGGTAGGTAAGGCCGATGACGTAAGTCACTAGGGATCCACCTTTGTAGGGTTTCCTTACACCCCAGCTCCACCCACGCCCAGCCTGGGTTCCCTGATTTCTGGGAATATACCCCAAACTGGCACAGCCCTGTAACATACCACTCTGCCATGCTTTTCCCACTGTGATGGGGTGAAATCTCTTTGAAAGTATTAACTCAAAGTCAACCCCTTTCCCTTAACTTGTTTCTGCTAGGTATTTTGGTCACAGTGATTTGAAAATAATGAATACACACATGTACCTTGAAATGCTGAATATGACACAGTAGGAATTCTTCCATGTGCATATATATACTTTTGAATTGGTGGACTTTGGTTAAGTTTGTGTGTGTGTGCCTCGTGTGTGTGTGTGTGTGTGCGTGTGCGCGTGTGTGTGTGTGTGTATGTGTGTGTACACATATCTCTATCTGTCTCTCTGTGTCTATGTGTGTATGTATCTCTGTCTCTCTGTCTCTCTCTCTCTGTGTATGTTATGTATCGCTGGAAAACACTAATGAAGTTTAAAACTCCTCCTCACCCTAATTCTCTACTTGCTTGTGCTGGTTAGTTGTTGGTTTTTTTTTTTTTTTTTTTTTTTTTGTCAGCTGGACACAAGATAAGGTCATCTGAGAAGAGCGAACCTCAGTTGGGAAACTACTTCTATAAGATTACCTGTAGACAAGTCTGTGGGGCATTTTCTTGACCGATAACTGATGTGGGAGGGGCCGGCCCACTGTGGGCACACCTGGAAAGATGATCCTAGGTGGTATAAAACAGCAAGCTGAGCAAGGCATGGGAAGCAAGCTATTAAGCAGCTTTCCTCCATGGTCTCTGCTTCTGTCCCTGCCTCCAGATTCCTGCCCTGACTCCCCCTAGAGGTGGACTGTGATCAGGGAGTGAAAGCCAGATAAACCCTTTCCTCCTCAAGGATACACACACACACACACACACACACACACACACACACGCACACACACACACGCACGCACGCACGCACGCACGCACGCACGCACGCACGCATGCACGCACGAACGAACACACCTCTGAGCATGGAGAATGTGGCAAAGCAGACAGTGGAAATGTGCAACAGTCTTTAGAGTAAATCAATTGCAGTAAAAAATACCCCATAAAGTTTTATTGAACATGGAGATGTACTGCTAGTGTCTCTTTTAGTCCCTGTAAGAAACTGTAACAGGATGAGCCCCTCAAACTTAAGCATGTCCCTTGTTCAGTTTCCTGATCCCACCCCCAAAGCTGGGCATTCTCTTCATCTCTAAGGCCCTCCTTCTCCTACAGGTCAGGCACTATAGGATCTGGATGGCGTTTGTCTTCCTCTTGACTCAAGACACTCTTGCATCCATGCTTCCTTCCCCATCATCACCACTTTTCCCTTTCAACTGGTCCATCTTATCAGCATCCAGACAGGAACAGAGTCTCCTTAAAATAGAACTTGTGTTGTGGGATACTCGATCACACTGTGAACACTGGGACTGCGTTAATTAAATAAAATCAACCCTGGGTCAGGAGGTGGAACCAGCAACTAGTTGACAGAAAGTAGTTGTAGAGAGTCAGAGGGAGTCCAGAAGATAGATGCACAGGAAGTGGTAGGGAGGGGCTTTGAGTGTGGCAGTCTTTTTTGATTAGGGGCAGCTGGTTGCCTGCTAAAGAAGAAGGTCAGTCAGCTGGTTGCTTCTCGGCCTCTCAGAGCTAGCAGGTTTTCACCCCAATATCTGACTCCTGAGTCTTCGTTGGTGAACAGAATGATAGTGATTTAGTGAACACTACATTTGGAGGCAGTGGCAAGAGGTGGTACCGGCGGGACACAAAAGTCCTACTGGGTCCTGCCTGAGCAGCCGGCTGTGATTGCAGAGCAATAGATTAGCAATAGAAATGGCAATAGATTCAGGTGCAGCCTCAGAACTGGTGATAAAACAACAAATTCGGTCTTGGCTTTCCTGTCCAGGTACTTTCATTTCTCAGTGTCTCCTCATAACCAAACTCTGGGCAAGTGTGTCCTTAGCATTATCTATTTTTTTCTTCCATCATTTATTCTGTTATACTCATTCTGAGCAGCTTGATAGAAAGTAAGGGACCTGGGCTGGAGAGATGGCTCAGTGGTTTAAAGTGCTTGTTCTTGCAGAGGACTGTGGCTTGACTCACAGCTTCCTCATGGCGGCTCACAACCACCCGTAACTCCAGTTTCAGAGGACCCAATCCCCTCTTTTGGCTTCTGGGGGCACCAGACATGCACATGGTGCACATACACATTTTTATGATTTACATGTGCTGGCGGTCCTGACGGGAGGTTCTGGCAGGTGGAGCCAAGGTGCCCCATGGCAAGTGAGAGACAGAGATGCCATGCAGACAGTGCTCAGTGAAGAGTTTTATTTGGTGGGGAGAAGAGAGAGAGAGAGAGAGAGAGAGAGAGAGAGAGAGAGAGAGAGAGAGGCGAGGAGTTAGAGAGGTGTGCACATAGTGGGAGGAAAGCAGGCTAGAAGAGAAAAGAGAGAGAAATGGGCAGAGTTTTCCCATAATAGGCTTTTACCTCAGGGCATAGGGTGTCGCCAAAGGGCGGGATCAGAATATTAACACACACCTGTGGCAAAATACTCATAAATCTTTAAAAATTAAAACAGGAAATATTAAAAAAGAAAAAAAAGAAAAATGGGAGGTATCCAAAAGAGTTGAAGCCCCCACCCCACCAGCCATGTACAACAGCTTACCTTCTTGTTTTAATTGCAGAAAAAATAAGCTTCTATTCACTGAAGGCCTGGCATTCTGTTCTATGGAGTGCCCATACAGATTGATCATCTGTTGAAAATTTCTGTGACATTGGAATGAGGGTGTATACATCCAAAGTACGTGTCATACAAGAACTGAACCAACCACAGGTTCTTAAAGTTAATATTTTTATTTAGATTTTCCTGGGACTTTTGGGTACAGCTCCATAACGAAGTGTCCTAGATTGAGTAATTTAAGAGACTTTTTTTTTTTAATTTCTGGAGGCTAGAAGACCAAGAAGGAAGTATAGGGTCTAGTACTGCAGCACGACAATATGGCTAAACCTGATTTAATCCCCAGCGTGGGAGGGGCGGGGACCAAATAGGACAACATTGGCAGATAGAGCCCAAGGATTTCCCTCTCGTGAGTACTTCATCTAGCTGTGGCTCTCCTAAGTTTAGAGCACCTTCCAAAAGAGAAGGTCCCAGCTGTGATCAAGCCTTCAACAGTAAGGAACATTCTAGGTTCAAACCATAGCTGTATGGATATAGAAGCTGACTTACCTGAGTGTGGAGGCAGCTAGTTCAAACTCCACCAGGTAGGTCAGCAAGCTGCAGACCTAGGGGAAAGTTGCAGTGGAGTCCAAAGAGCATCTGCTGGCAGAATTTCTATTTGCTTGGATGGAGTCAGTATTTGTCCTTGTTAGCTCTTCAGCTGATTGGATGAGGACCCCATTATGGGAGGAGGCCTTCCGTTTTACCAAAGCCCACATATTTAAATGTAAATCTCACCTTCCAAACACCCTATCAGAAACATTAATAAAGTTTGACCATCTGGTCACTGTGGGCCAGCTAAGTTGAAATATAAAATTAGCCATCACAAAGTGGATGTATTTCCACGTTCGGGGGAGTTTGGAATTTGTAGTGAAATGACTGCTCACAGTCTGAGAGCAGCCATCACTTCCTTGACTTTTTCTGCTTGGTAGATGCCCTCAGGAAGTAGACTTGGGAATGAGACAGGAGGTCAAGGCCTCTGGGGCCCATGGTGCCCAGTACCAGCAACCGTGAACTAGTTTCAAAACAAAGCAAATTTGGGAAGCTTTTCTAAATCTGACAGGTCACATATACAAGAAATGTGAATGAAGTCTGCCAAAATTTTTCCATCAGTCCTGAAAATGGACAAGATGTTAGCTTTTATTCCTGTGATGTCGACAAACTCCTCTGTGCCATCAACGGTCAAATGTAATTTTCAGCTGATCATGCTAGAGTTCAGACTAGTTTCATTTCTATCTCCATAGAAAATGTGAGCACAGACAAGTTATTCTCAGTAGACATGTTCAAGGGGTGTCGGAGTTTCCTCTCTAGTGCTGTAACAAAGACTATGACCCAAAGCAACCTGGGGAGGAAAAGGTTTATTTCATCTTGCAAGTTATATATAGAATATCACGAAGTGAAGTCAGGGCCGGAACTCAAGGCAGGAACTCGGAGGCAGGAATTGAGTCCGAGACCATGGAGGAGCACTGCTTGCTGGCTTGCTCTTCATGGTTTCCTCAGCCCTTTTTCTTATACCACACAGGACCACCTGCCCAGGGGTAGCACCACCTATAGTGGGCTGTGAACTCTCACATGAATCACTATTCAAGAAAATGCCCCACAGACTTATCTACAGGTGATTTGATGGTGACAATCTCTAAGTTGAGATTCCTTCTTCCTAAAGGACTCTAGCTTGTGTCAAGTTGATAGAAAAAAAAAAAAACTGACCAGCACAAGGAGTATACAGCCTTGCAAATTATAATCTTTTACAAATATATAATTTGTGACCATTTCTTCATTCAAGCTATTTAATATTCAATTTTGACCCAAGTTTATGTTGGTGATTGGCTTGTTGCTTCAATCCAAATGATGCTCAGAGATTGTAAGTATCACAAGACTGGAATCTGCCTCCCCCCAACCCCCCAAGGAGCCTGAGGCTGAGGGGCCAATGTAGAGGAAGAAGAAAGGTTCACAGGACTCTGAGAAGCAAAAGACAGATGTCTGCAGAGCAGTGTTGTTGGCTATGGGGGAGTTCCTGGGATGTTAGAATCTATGTCTTTCATGTCTGCTCTCGCAGAGCATGCCAGCCTCCTCTCAGCTCTGCTTCTGAAAATCTTTCAGGAACTCCTGCATGGCTCCATGTCACTTTGTTGCTTATAGGCAGCATGTCTGCAGTGGAGTTGTAAGCATGGACTTGGGAGATTTGACCAATAGAAAATGAGGACACCCAGTTCAATTCAAACTCCCGATCGACCTTCAGTTTTCTTTGGGGATGTTCCATGAAACACTGGCATCTTGTCTGGAAATCCTACCTGGGGAGCTTCCTTAAAAATATATGTTAGCAGGTTCCTAAGGACATTCATGTGTGTTTACAAGTGAGTGAAGGGGCTGGAGAGATGGCTCAGTGGTTAAGAGCACTGACTGCCCTTCCAGAGGACCTGGGTTCAATTCCCAGTAACCACATGGCCGCTCACAACTGTCTGTAACTCCAGTTCCAGGGGGCCCTGACACCCGTGGCCAAACACCAATGCACATTTTTTTTTTTTTAAAGTGAGTGAATGTGAGAAAGGCTCAAGTCAAAAGAATCTTATGGCTGGGCAGTGGTGGCGCACACCTTTAACCGGGAGGCAGAGGCAGGCGGATTTCTGTGAGTTTGAGGCCAGTCTGGTCTATGAAGCAAGTTCTAGGACAGCCACCAAAACTACACAGAGAAACCCAATCTCTAAGAAAAAAAAAAATCTTGTGAACATTCACAATAAATCTCTCACACTTTGCCTCCTGTACATCTCACAAAATTGTTGTGTAGTGTCCATAATTGCAATGCTGAAATGTTTAATTAATGGATTCTTTTGTCTCCCAGTGGATTGTGGCAAGTTACAGATGATCCCCAACAGAAGGACATTAACTTAACTGGGTAGGTGTGTGGTCCTCATTTCGTACTTGCTGTTACAGCCTAACTGTGATAGTCAAGATGTTTTACCAAGCAGGCACTGCACACCAACTTTACAGCATCCAGGGCTGTTCTTGGGCATGTGACTTGAGTTTGTGTGGTTCACGGGGTCTCTCAAGTTTGGCTTAATTCTTGCCTATCACCATCTTGACATTTGTCATAGTTTTATCTTTAAACTTAAATTTTGCAAGTGAATTCTGATGGGGCAATGGACCATGTGAGCAGGAGTCATGCTTTTGTTTGTTTGTTTGGCTGGTTGGTTAGGTTTTGGTTTTTCGAGATAGGGTTTCTCCGTGTAGTCCTGACTGTCCTGTAACTAGCTCTGTAAATCAGGCTGGCCCTGGACTCACAGAGATCAGCCTGCCTCTGCCTCTGAGTGCTGGGATTAAAGGTGTGTGCTACCACGTTCATTGAGGAGTCAGGGTTTTAACAGACATTCCATCTGCCTATCATGTGTGGTCTAGTTTACACAGGATGCATAGCCTCCAGGGAAATTCCAAGTGAGTATAAGGTAAGCATGTTATGTTTACCAATGAATGAAGAAAGCCTGTTCAGTGTCTCAAGAGGATGTCCTTCCATTCAAACCAAGTCTGTCTGGAATGCAGAAAGGAAGCAATAATATTTTCAAAGAGTATGTGTGTAGCAGAGTGGGGGTGAACTCAGGTTCCCTGGAAGAGCAGGATAAACTCTTTAACTGTGGAGTCATCTCTTCAGCCTCAAGAATGGCATTGTAAGAAATTCAAAGGGGGCTGGAGAGATGGCTCAGTAGTTAAGATCACCCAGCCAGTGAACGCAGTGGAGGTTCCCAATGGTTAGTAACTCCAGTTGCAGGAGATCCAACACCCTCTTCTGGCCTCCACAGGCACTGCAAACACATGCCACACAGGCATACATGCAGGCAAAACACATAAAATAAATAATAATAAAGCAACTCAAAGAACCAAAGAATCCACTAAACCCTTCATTATTTATATGTATTAGCCAATGACAAGTGTAGAAAATGATGGTATGGAAAGAAAGGGAAAATGGGCCATGCATAGTTCCTTTTCTTTAATCCTAGATAAATAAAATGTGTGCATTAAGAAGTGAATGCAGCTGGGTGGTGGTGGCGCATGCCTTTAAGCCCAAGACTATGGAGGCAGAGACAGGCGGATCTCTGTGAGTTCAAGGCCAGTCTGGTCTATTCCAGGACAGGCTCCAAAGCTACAGAGAACCTTGTCTTGACAAACCAAACCAAAAAAAAAGAAGAAGTGAACACATTGAACTGGGTGTGATGGCAAACTCCTTTAATCCCAGCACTGGGGAGGCAGAGGCAGAGGCAGGATTTCTGTGAGTTCAAAGCCAGCCTGGTCTCAAGTGAGTTCCAGGCAAGCTAAGGCTACGCAGTGAGACTCTGTCTCAAAAAACAAACAACAACCCACCCCCCCAAAAAAATAAAAATGAATGAAACTGGAATGACTGAGTGGGTTTTTATGCAGTATTTCCATTGTCCTTATAAGAACAAAAAAGCCATGATGCATGTACAAGGAATGGAATATGGAGATTCTTCCAGGGTTAAATGCTCTGATAATTTAATTTAAAATTGACATTACACAGTACAAAGACGAATGGCAAAATCTCTGCTAGTAATTTAAAATTCAATTTCTATTTTTACTCATAGTGACAAAAGAACAAATGAAAATGGTACGACAAGGGAGGGAAGAGGAGAGAAAGCTTTTTATTTTTATTCTCCGAACGGTGCTATTTCCCCCCCATGTTTGGAACAAGGGGATCACGCGTTTTCATTTTGCACTGGCCCCTATGAATTATGTAGCCAGCTCTGACAGCACTGACTTTTCAGATAGTACAAGAGCCGGCTTACGTGCAATTAGGGTCACAGGGGAGGGTGGAGGTAGACCTCACTGCCTCACACTGTTATTTTAGGAAGGGCGGAGCAGACTGTGATTTCGTGAAGGAATGCACTTCAGAAAATAAGTATGAAGATGAAAGAGTGGGGAGAGCCAGGCTTTCATTACGTCCTGTCTCGGCATTCTCTTAACAAATGAAGGACAGATATCCCACGCAAAAAGAATGAAAAGGGAGAGATGAGAAGGCCAAGTTACACTGGGTTCCTTTCCCAGAAAAACCTAAAGGACCACAAAGTAAAGCTGGGAATCCATGCATGAAAATAACGATAGGCTCTATATCACTGATGTTACTAGCTATGAAAGATTACATATATGTTTCCCTACCCCCAAAGCAGCACAAATGTCAGTCTTGTGGGCACCTAAGAAGATTTTATTTAGGTTAACTGATCAATAAAATAAAAATAGACTTGATGATCATGGCTGGTGCTTTTAGACTGCTTATCATAAATATTTTATGGAAATTTAAGCAAGCCCACAAAAATCAGAAATAGTAGTTTTATATTCATTCCCTTGTCAGATTTTAAAAGTCCATTTTCCTTAAAGGTATTCCATTGCCAACATTGCCTAGACTGGTGACTTTGAAGGGTTTTTGCCCCTGTTCTGTTTGGAATCATAAGTATGTCTTTCCTTTGAAAAGCAGGCTTTCCCCAGGGAGGGTGAGTTACAGGAAAAGGGGCCATTTCCTAGCTCCCTCACATCTGCCAGTCCTAATCTCCAATCAACTGAAATTTTCAGGTGAGACTTACAAATAAAACCGAAATGTGTCTGATCTTTACGACCTGAGTTGTTGAATCAAAGCTGCTAGTTAGGGAGAAAGATCACAAAGGCGAGGAAACACACTAAAGGAATTTGCTGCCACATTCCCCAGTCAGTAAGCAACATCTGGAGAAGATGGACTTAACTCTTTATCTTTTTCCCCCCCTCATTGATTTTACGTAACACTCTGGTAAGAAATAGATGAGCCATTTCCATGTACTACTGACCAGAAAACTGACTTATTGATGGTCTGTCTCCATGTCCTACAAGAGCATGGGGATTCTTACTTGGTGTGAATATATTTATTATGCTCTTTTTTCACTTTGGACAATATTTCCAGAGTCTCTGGTCTTTCCAATGACAGTGTAAGATGATCCTGTAGTTATCCCACATTAGAGAAGACACCAGGGCTTAGCAGTGGAATAAGTTGTTCAAACTCTCAAACTTGGAAGTGATAAAGACTGAATTCAACTCTGTGCTTTGCTTTGGAGTCTATTGCACTTAACCATTTAAGTCTCTTAAAGGATTGCCTTCACTTACCCCACTACCTAGAGGTTAAAGTTAGCAAGTGGACTTCTGGATGAGCTGAATGGTAGTGGTATACACCTTTAATTCCAGCACTCGGGGGGGGGGGGCAGACAAAGATAGAGTGAGGGACAGACAGAGACAGAGAGAAATAGAGATGTATCTATACGTGTGTGTTACCTGTGGAGACTGAGGGAGACATTGAGTGCCCTCTTCTATTGCTCTTTTCTTACTTCCTTGAGACGTGGTCTGTCATTGAACTTGGAGCTCACTGCTTTTGACTGGTCTGGCTACCAACGAGTCCCAGAGATTCTCCTGTCTACATCATCCAGCTGGCTCTGTGCTGCCCCAGTCTCTGGCCTCTTGGCATTGGGGTTGCAGGTATACATGTAGCTTTTGATGTGTACGCTGAGGATCTGAACTCAGGTCCTCAAGCTTAAAGAGCAAGCACTCTCCCCTCTGAGCTGTCCCCCAGGCCCTCTGAGTTGTGAAAGGCAGAACAACCAGAAGGAAAGACAGCTCAGTACAAGCCCAGTGCTCTTTGCCTCTGCTCAGGATTGTTGTATTCAAGCTGAACATGTTTCCTTTTGTTGTCTCAAGTTTCAAGAAGTCTAAAAATACCTGATGTTTCCAAGAGTCTCAGAAAATAAAAGTTAGTGGTAGTTGGTGGACTCCTGTATAGTTTTAGGATGGCATGTCAGATGACCCAGGGGCACTGGTGAGAGGGTACATTGACTGCTGAATCAGCCTGCATTCAAAAGAGTAGAGTTGCATGCTAAGTGATCCATACAGAGCCTCTAGATAATGGAAATATCCTGCCAAACTTGAATAGGTACTTTGAAAACCCCTGTGCATTATCACTGGAGAAGAAGACTCATAGGCTGGATGATAGTATGTGTTATGATAATTTTATTTTGTGGTCACTATCAATCTGAAAAGACATTTCAAGTGATCAATGCATTTGACCTTGTCCTGATAAACCTTTTTGGAGAATCAATAATCTTGATAAGGAAATTTCATCAGATTTTAAAAATAACCATCTTTAAAATCTGTTTATATATGAGTGCAGGCTCCCATGGAGGCTAGAAGAAGACGTCAGATCCCCTGACAGGCAGTTCTGAGGTGTTTGATGTAGGTGCTGGGACCCAAACTCAAGTCCTCTGTCAGCACAGCACATGCTGTGATCAGCAGAGCCTTCTCCCCAACCTTGGCTTACCAGATTTTTAAATGACAAAATACGAATCAATCAAGATCCTTAGATAGCATATTAGCCTTGAAATCTTGATCACTATGAAATAGATGAAATTTATTAAAAAAATAAATGCAAAGATTTTATTGGTATAATTTTTTTAAGTTAGCATACAAGTTTGGGGTCCATTATAGCACTTTTATACATACATACATACGTACATACATACATAGATACATACATACATAGATACATACATACATACATAGATACATACATACATAGATACATACATACATACATAGATACATACATACATACATAGATATATACATACATGCCATACTTCCTTATCATTTGTCCCTCCCACACTGCTCTCCCACTGCCTGCCTATCTTGCTGGTCCCCTTCCATCTCTCAGGTCGCCCCCCTTCCTGCTTTCATGTTATAGGAATTCCTTTTCGATCCCCTGCCCCTGTTTAGATTTAAACATATACTTACCTGCCAGTTACCTTGTTTTTTTTTTTGTGTGGGGGGAGGTGTCTTTTTTGTTGTTGTTATTTTGACTTTTTTTTTCCTCCCCAGAGTTGAGGACTGAAGCCAGGGCCTTGAGCTTACTAGGCAAGTGCTCTACCACTGACCTAAACCCCCAACCCCAACATTGACTCATCTGCAAAGACAGCTTGCATCAGGCAGGATGTGTGGTGGTAAGGAGTCTCCCAAAGTCCAGCTGACTGAAGCAACATAATTTTACTTCTTACCTACCCACAGCATGTCATCTAGGCCCCTTGGTGCCCAGTCTGTTCACTCTGGGGTCCAGAGGGATGGGTTCAGCCGGATGCGAGCTCTCATTTGAACACTGTTGCCTGGAGTCAGTCCCAAATTAGTTCTTAAAGCTCTCAGCAAAGGAGCACACTTCATCCGTCATCCCTCACAAGTGTTTTTCCCATGAGCAATTGTCCTGCTGGATCTAACTTCCGTCATCAGGAATGTTCTCTCCCCTGAGCACATTATAGGAGTCTACTTCCTCCGGGTCTGGTCATGAGACTTGGTTGGCCTTTGTGAGGTTTTAGTTGATGGCGAAAGCCACATCAGCTACAGAGTTGGTTGATGAAAAAGTCAATGGATGCTCAGAGGGACCTGACTGGGATGTCTGTGCTAGGCTCAGATTAATGACCACCAGTGGCATCCAAGCCTTAATACCCCTGGAATGTTACCTTTTATGGCAAAAGGGAGCCTGAATCTGTGGTTGACTGAAACATTCTGAGATGTGAAGAGTGCCGTGTACAATGAGGGAGCTCATAATCTTCTTGTGGAAGAGGGAGAGAAAAAGAAATTGGCGTGACATGTTTTGGAGATGAGTGAAAGAACCGTCCAACCTTGCTGACACACTGATTTTAGCTAAGACCCACTTCAGACCTCTAGCCCCCAGAACTAAATTATCATAAATTTCTGTTAAGCCACTAGTTTTGCAGTCTGATTTGGCAGCAAGAAGAACCTAGCATGGAGGTGACAGAGGTGGCCCAGTGGTTCAAAGCACTTGCTGTTTCAGAGGCCCTGGGTTCAATTCCTGGCACCCACATGGTGGCTCACAACTGTCTATAACTCCAGTTCCTGGGGATTCAATGATCTCCTCTGACCTCTGCAGGCACCAGGCATACACATGGTGCACAGTGTAAGCAAAACACCCACAATATATTAAAAAATAAATAAATCTAAAAAACCTAAGATAAGATTTTTAAAAAGTAACTAGCTTTTTTTGTCATATCTTTTGTTTATAGAAGCAAACAGAATAAAAAGGAGACTGGCTCTCTAGGGAAGCTTTGCTTAGGCAAGAGGAAACAGACTTTTGTATGTGACCTGTCTCATGGACATGGACGTGGTCACTAATGCTGACTTCATCAGCAGGTGGCCTTGTGACTCCCGTTGACTCAGGACAAGAACGACACCTATACAATGCTAACACAGACTGTGTAGGTAACACTGGGCTGAGGCACGAAGACACTGGGTGACCACCAGTCAAGCCCATTGCCACAGAACCTTGCATTGGGTAGGAAATTTGGATACATTTTTCCCCCAAGTTCCTGCCACCGCTTTTCTTGGGTAATATTCCGTACCATGGGATGCTTGTAGGTAGCCAGGGATGTGCTAAAAATGGAGCTTGTGGTTGGTCTACCAGTTGGTGAGAGCGCATGTCAAAGGGAGGAGGTGTAGTTCATCTGAGAAGGAGTCAGTGCAAAGGTCTGGAGGCAGGAAGGTGCCCACTGAGAACTCCAAGAAGGAGAGGGTGGTCAGCAGAAAAGCTACAGAAGGACATAAGCAGTACTTTGTTTATAGACTAACAGGCGTTCAGATGATTGAATGGGAGGACAGAGCTTTCCAAGTGAATTTTATGGATACTCACATATGCTTTTAAATTCTACAGTCAATCGCACAGTTTAAAGTCTGGGGATAGATAGAAAAGGGACTTGACAATTTGTCTTTCCTCTTTTCCCTTACTCTTTGGAGTCTCTGTTACTGACCCCCATCTTCCTGGGCTACCCACTGAGATTATTTCTGGGGACACCACCAGCATCCTAAGCATCTGGAGTGCTGGCCACAATTCCAGCCTCATGGAAGTGGAGCCTAAGAATCTTAAACCTCAGCCAGACTCCTAGGGCACGCCTCTGCTTCTTATACAGGAGAAGCTACCATTCTGCAAAAATACACCCTTAAGATCTCTAACTTGCAGCCGGGCGGTGGCGCACGCCTTTAATCCCAGCACTCGGGAGGCAGAGGCAGGCGGATCTCTGTGAGTTTGAGGCCAGCCTGGTCTCCAAAGCGAGTTCCAGGAAAGGCGCAAAGCTACACAGAGAAACCCTGTCTCGAAAAACCAAACAAAATCAGCCTAAATCCTTAGATCTCTAACTTGCTGTATGTTCTCACCAGCATGCCACCTGGCATGTAGTGTGTAAGAGAAAAAAATCTGTGCAAACAATAAGTAATTTCATCTAAAACTGTACCTTTGACTCCGGCTTATGCACTCCTTGATGAGGACTCCTTAGATTTCTGCAGGCTGAAGCACTCCTGAGACCCAGGCCAAATCCCAGCTGCTGCCGGTCCAAAAGGGCTCACACTTCAATACTGTACCAGACTGAGCCGAGAATCTTTCCTTTGCAAGACATTCTTTGTTCAGTTTCCCCTTAGCTGGCAGGATCACCATGTACCTTCTATTTCAAGGGAAAATTGCAACAACTTTAGTTTGAATTTCTCTCTTTGATTATCTGAAAAACTGCAAGAGCTCCAGAAGGTCTCTTCAGTGTTACATCTCCTCCTCCTCGGTGTATTAATCACTTGATGATGTAGGCCATTAGCTCCCTGACTCCTTGCCTGACTTCCAGATTCTCTCTGATGGCAGACGAAGTCTTTCACGGTTTGTTTTCAGGCCTATCCTAACGAATACTGTATCTCACATTCACAGACATAACTCATGAAGCCGTCAATAAACAGCACTTAGTTCTGGCCCATGTGTGCCCTCTGACACCTTCTCACCCTCAAACATGCTTTGCCTTCAATGCTCAGCCTATCTTTGTTGGTACAGTGTTACCAGGACACATGACAGCTCCTAAGCAAGGCTATGCAGATTTCCCATCACCCTTTGTGGGCCCCCTGGCTCTGTCCAAGTCTCTGTTATTGCATATGTGGCATTGACAAGAAACTCTCAATTGGTCTACTTCTTCCCCCAATTAACCACAAACCTTCCAAGAGAAGAGACCATGTTGTTTTCTTCTTTGCATTTGGGTTGACTGGCAGCACAGAGTCTTCTACACAGAAGTTGCAAAATAAATGATCGTTTACAGTCATTACATGTAATTAATTACTGATTACATTTAATCAGTCATTGTCAGAGTTGATTTTGGGGAAATGCCTAGAATGGTTCAATTCTGGCAGGCATCATGGCCGGCACCTAAGGCTAGTCTCAAATGATTATACCTTTGCATATTTTTACCAGGGTCTCTGGGATTGATTTATCCTGTTTTTCCTTCAACACTTAGGGCAGATAACATGTATTAGATAACAGTTTCTGTTTTATTAGAAAATAATCTTTCCTAAAGCTTTCTGTTCCTTATTTTTGCTCCAAACCATGAGTTTGGAGTTTAGTGTAGTGATAACGCATCAAATCTCAAGTAGTATAATAGATGATGAAAGTACTTATTCATCAGAGTCAGTTAAACATGATGAGACTCAGTTTGCAGGCTGCCAGATTTCCATGAGGCAAAAACTTTCTCCCTCTTCTGAGAGCTGCTTCCTGGAAATCACGTACCACTTCATCCTGACGATCTCAGGGCATTCTTGGAGACCATGACTAGAATGGATTGAGTACTTGCTTACCCTCACCCCCAAATTCATATATGGAAGTCCTCTTTTACAATGTGATGCTATTGGTGGGTGTGGCCTCCGTGGAGATAGTTGGTTTATGAGGGTGGAAGCCTTGACCTAATTTCTTAGAACTCACTCATATTGACACTCTAATCTTGAACCTCTAGCTGTAGAAACTTGAGAATAAATTTCTGTTGTGTATAAGACACCTAGTACTTTGTATTCTGTTGTAGAGAGTGTCTTTCTATGTAGCCAAGGCTAGTATTGAACTTGCTTGATCCTCCTGCCTCAGCCTCCAGAGTGGTGGAATTATAGGCATACCCCACTGTCTCCTGCTTGCAATGGTTATTGATGATGGAAACAGAAGAGCGAGCATCCTCTGATTGTATCACAGAGTACCACAACAGCTCCAGCAGTGGCTTAGCAGCCTGGTCTTAGGAAAATGCAGCAGTGAATTCAGAGCACAGAAGCTTTCTCTTGGCAGATTGGTTAAGGAATAGATTAACAAAAGTCACAGCAGACCAATGAGGAGAGAGGCAAGTCTCCCCCTATTACCTTCATAACGGGGTTGGAGCCCTCGGAAGAGGAACAGAAGATTCCGCTGCAGCTTTGCTCAGCAAGCCTTCAAAGTCTGGAGAGAAAGGCAGCGAAGGGTAGGTCTAGGGGTGAATGAGAGAAAAGTTGCAGGAACAAAGATCCTACTGTCATGGTTTGAATGAGAATGGCCCCCATGAACTCATATGTTTGAATAGTTGGTCCCCAGCTAGTGGAACTGTTTGGGAAAGAGTGGAATGAGTGGCCTTGTTGGAGGAGGTGTGTCACTTGGAGTGAGAGCTGAGGTTTCAAAAGACTCTAGCCATTCTCAATTCCCAGTGTGTTTGTTGTTGTTGTTTTGTTCTTTGGTTTCTTTTTTTCTTCATTTTTTTTTCAAGACAGGGTTTCTTTGTGTAGCTTTGGCTGTCCTGGAACTCGCTCTATAGACCAGGTTGGCCTTGAACTCACAGAGATCCACCTGCCTCAGCATCCCGAGTGCTGGGATTAAAGGTGTGCACCACCATGCTGGGCTCCCAGTGTATCTTTGTGCCTTTTATTTGTGGATCAAGACATGAGTTCTGAGCTGTTCCTGCCACCCCACCTTTGCCCTGCCGTCAGGAACTGTAAGCCCAGTTAAAGGATCTGTTTCATAAGTTGCCTTGGTCTTGGTGTTTTGTCTCAGCAATAGAGAAGTTCCTAATACACCGCTTAGCCATTCCACATTTCAACAGAACATATAGGCCGTGCCACCTTTCTCCGTTTTTCAGGGCTCGTTACTAAATAATGGTGCTGTGGCATCTTCCATGAACATGGACCACATTCTCAGCTGGGTGGAGTGAGACAGACCATTCAACATAGACCCAGATTAGCAGAATCCGCTGCAACAGAGCTCATCTTTTTACTCCCATCTATCTCCCTGCCACGATCTGATGTCTCAGACAGTGGCTCCAAAGGGATATAGTGAGCAGGTAGGAAGACAGACCCAGAGAAACTCTCTTGATCTTATCGGAAAAATGAAGGACTTGAGTTGTCTACATTAGTCATTAGTGAAATCACAAGGCATGGGAAAGCAACTAAGCAAATGGACTTCACATAAAGAAGAACGACAATATGAAAGAGACAGATGTGGACGACTTGTATGTGTGTGACAACCTAAGAAACAAGCAACTGCCCTGGCACGTTGTTTTGTAATTATAGCATACCAAGTGTCTCATGTGTTCCAGGCATTGTTTCAAGTTGTTTACACATTCTATCCATGCACACGCTATGAAGTATTATTATCTTAATTTTGTAGATCAACTGTGGTCAGGTCTCTCAGAAGCAGCAGGTTGCTGATGGACCTGAACAGTCCAACTTCAGAGGCCTGGCTTTGCACATCTTTGCTAGGCTGTTTTACAATAACTCCAGAGATGGCTGAAGACATTGGTCAAAAGCATAATTAAGAAACAACTGACTGAAATAGAGAGATCTAGCACTGAGGGCAACCGAAGGCTAGGAAAACACAGTTTCCATGTGGATAAATGAACAGTGGGAACAGCGAGTGAATGAAGGAAGAGACCAGCTCAAACAGTGGAATGGCTAACTTCAATGCTGAGGTAGGGCTTGCCCAGCAAACACGAGGTCCGTGTGGTTGTGAGGATCACTTTGAATGCAGAGAGAACATACATGTCTCTAAAACTGATTTGACAGGAGTTGGTGGTTAGAGGACATGCATGAGGCAAATAAGAATATCCAATAGCAGAGAACTGAAAAGCAATCAGGAAAAAACAAAAACAAAACAAAACAACAACAAAAACATTTGAAGATGTTACAGAAGAAAGTATTCTAGAAGTAAAGGAAAACTGAACCTATAGCCAGGAAAAAAAAACAAACCCATGTGTTGTCTCAGAAATTACATATATAGAAATTAAACTCTGAGACAGAAGCTGATTAAACCCATTGATTAGGGGCCAATGAAATTATTCTGAAGGGCTGCCTATGTAGCTCAGCAGTAGAGCCCAGGGGTTTACCCCCAGCTCTAAAAAATGATAGAAAGAAAGAAAGAAAGAAAGTAGGAAAAAAAAAACCTACTTTGAGAATTTACTAGGTATCCAGGGGAAAGGTCAGTTCTCCTTGGTGGAGGAAATGAGATCATATAGTTTGACAGGAAATGCAATGCTGAAATGCAAAGGAGAAATGTCCCAAGGGAAGGGATAGGAAACATAGATGTTTGAGGTCAAGTTGTATTCAGGTCCAAAGGCATCGGTTTCTTAAGTATTAAGAAAGTGATTGCTGCCCAAGTGTGAGGACATGGGTTCAGATCCCCAGTGCCTCTGTAAAAGCTGGGTGTGGTAGTGCATGCCTACAACCCTGGTGCTGGGAGACCGGACGTGAGTGATCCCGAGGGCTTGCTGGCCAGCCAGTCTAGTCACATGCAGAGGTCCAGGTTCTGTGAGAGACCTTGATTCAAAAAATAAGGTGGAGCTCAACAGAGGAAGTCATCTGACATTTATCTCTGGCCTCTACAAGGCAATCACAAGCATGCAAACACACACTCACACACACACACACACACACACACGCACGCACGCACGCACGCACGCACGCATGCACGCACGCACGCACACACATACACACCATGCATGCACATCTGAATGCACATAATGCGCTAGACTATAGATCATATAAACAGCATTGAACTCATTTAAATATGGGACTAATGGTAAGCAATTGTAGAAATTATGCTTACAAAGCAAAACATTATTTTCAGCTTGGATAAAAAAATATAATCACATAACTGTCAAAATATTGGAGATGATTCTGACATTCCCTTTTGCTTCCTAAGAACTCTTTTTCCCTCCCTTCTTAAAATAACAGAAAGTACCATGTTAGTGTCATCTAATTTGAATATTCATTTTAATTTATACAACCTTATCTGCTATTCCAATGAGTAAATAAGCCTAGGGTTTTTCTATAATTGCTAAAAGCAGTTATTGGGTGGTATTGGGGTGTTAGATGATTTGATCTTTTAGTGTTTGTATTTTTCTCCATCATATAAAAGTTTCTGAGTGAATGTATGCCTTTGCAGAATAAAGCAATAATCTCTCTTTCACACACACACACACACACACACACACACACACTCACACACACACACCCATAAAATAACTCATTTTAAAGTCCTCATTGGCATTTCCTGAGTGTGGCCTAGGGAAAGAGCCCTGGCTTGCAGGTGCAAATGCTGAATTCCGGCTTTGATCCCTGCACAACACAAGTGCGTGTCTAGTTATCGCACCGGACTCCGTACATCCGTACAACGATTCTGTGTCAATCAAAAACAAATTCATCATATTAAAAAGCCCATCACTGTGAGTGCTCTTTCCTGTTACCCATTTAATGAACTCCATCTCCTCCAGAGAGGAGAGTCCGGCTGTGGGCACAGGTTAGGAGGGCGGGAGAACTCAACAATTTTTGAAAATGCACGGTTGTTAGGGAAGGGAGATAGATTGCTCATGCCTGCTACGGCTCTCCCCTCTCTCTCCCAACCTGCAGTTTCTTCTTCAGTCCCAGAGACAACTAGAGGGAGAAATCTTCCCAGCAGGAGTAAGACTTCCTTATGGAATTTTCTTGACTTTTCCTCTCTTGCTGGTGGAGTTTCAGCAGCTGTCTTGGCTCCTTCCTGTTGCTCACTTCCTTTTTCTGCCTGGGAGGCAGTAATGATTCAGGCATCAGAACATGGCAGGGACCTATATTTGATTCTGGCTACTAGTGGCTTAGACGACAGAAGCGTTTACTAATGCCAAAACGCTAACATGATTAATGTGACCTTATACTTACGGCCACTAAATCTTCTCTAGTAACCACAACGCCCTCCGTGGTGAGAGGCATATTGCTTGCGGGTCCTGGTTTCTTCATTTTAGAAAATTTGTGTCATAGACACGTATTTCTACATTCAGGGGGAAGAAAAGGAAAATTAAAATAGAACCAGAGATTCTGCAAGTGTTTTTAAATGACTTTTGTCCCTCGCCCCCAACAATAAAGCAGCTGTATTGATTTCTCCTCTAACGTCATTCCTCTACAAGAGAGTAACTGGTTAAAAAGAAAATTTAGGAAAAAAAAAATCAAAGGAAATAACTTCTCTATGCAGCTTGTGGCTAGCTGGAGGAATTTGCTGTCACAGAAGGTCAAATAGAGAAACACCTTCCCTGGATGGCGTGCAAGGCCACTGAGCTGAAGGGAAGGGAGCTGGTGGCTCTGGGTAGCTGCCCGCGCCACTCTGATGACTGACTGAGGGAGGAAGATGTCCAGGTGGGAGATGAAGCCACATTTCAGTTTCAACTGGCAGCAGGAAAGGGCCTCCATTTGTATACTCAGCATAAAATCTTACTGAGAAACTGCTCATTAAACGAAGAGGCTACTTTTGTTTTAAATCTGTACTGGCCTTCGGTCTGCCCCGTGGGCTCACTGGCCATATGGTGGTCGTTGTCTCCCAGGTGTGTGCCTGGACTGAAGGCACTGTGAGATCCTGGCACCTCATGCAAATCCGAAGGAAAGAGCTCACAGGCTTCTAAAGAAAGCTAATGTGTGAAGAAATAAATTTACAGCTTGCTAGGGTGGTGCACACTTCTAGTTCCAGCAGGAGAGAAGCAGAGACAGGAGGATCATGAATTTGTAAGAACATGCCTCAAAAACCAATAACAATCTGGCCCAACACGATGGCTCCGTAGGTCAAAGGAAGTGCTGTGTGTATTGGTTAGTTTTTGCCGACTTGACACAAACTTGAGTCACCTGGGAAGAGGGAACCTCAACTGAGCAACTGCCTCCATCGGACTGTTGGCAAGCCCGTGAGGCCTTTTCCTGATTAATTATTGATGTGAGAAGGCCCAGTCCACTGTGGATGGTGCCATCCCTGGGCAGGTGGTCCTGGGTGTATTGAGAAAGCAAACTGAGCAAACCATGAGGAGCAAACCGGAAGCAGTGATCCTCTATGGTCTCTGCCTCAATTCCTTCCTCTAGGTTTCTGCCTTGAGATCTCGCCCTTGATTCCCCCCATGATGGACTATAGTCTGTAAGGTAAAATAGCCCCCTTTTTTCCCCAGGTTGCTTTTGATTATGGGTTTGATTTTACCCCAGCAACAGAACCAAACTAATGCACTGTGCAAACTGACTACCTGAATTTCTATTCCTGGATCCCATGTGGAAGGAGAGAACTGACTTCCCAAAGCGTGACCTCCACACACATGCTGTGGCACATGTCCTTCTCATAACACACACATACACACAAATGATAAATTTAAAGAATAGTTTTAGAATACACATCAACACCACAATCCAAGGAGGATAAAGTGCTAGGAGAATGGAAAACTAATGATTTTGGTGTGTGTGTGTGTATGTGTGTGTGTGTGTGTGTGTGTGTGTGTGTGTGTGCAAGTGGAGATCAGGAAATGTGTTTTCTAAAATATCCCTAAAGCCAATAATCCTCCAATACCTGCTGAAGCAGCAAATCCCTCAGCTGCATCCCAGATGGCCTGTATGAGATGTTTTGCACAAGCAGGTGCAAGGGAATCCATACCTGCACACTTAACAACCTCCCCCCCCCCCTCCGGGGGGAGAAATATTACCCTGGCGCCATTTTGGAAACCTCTGGAATAGGAGTTTGTCACTTTGTCAGTAATGGACAGAATTGATGTTGGGTAACACAACACTCTCCAGACTCTTTCTCTGTGTAATGCAGATTGTGACCTGGTAGGTTGGAGTGGGATCCAGCATTCCATTTCTGAACAGCTCACAGGTAGATGACACTAAGCTGCAGGGTTATCTTCATGCTTAAATTGGCGCCTACAGAAGGCATAGAAACCTGGGAGCAGGGTCTGGCATTGCTCTTGGTGTTCTGACAGTTCCTTGAACTCTTCTTACCATACGGATTTGGGGACTGCTTGCACGTCTGACCTCACTGCCTTCCCTGTCCCAGCTCTGATGTCAACGCCTTTCTTTACTCCCTGAAAACAGCCTGGCCACGGGAAATGGCTGACACAGTTGTCCACGAACTGAACTGGATTCAGCTGAAGGTTCACATCAGGCAGCTTGGAAGGAATTCTCAATGGCTCAGCGGCAAGAGGATTGTCCAAGGTGTTTTGGGGACAGAAAAAATAATGTAGTAAGTGGTGCATGAACTGAAGAGGAAGAACTAAAATGTAGCAAGATGGAGAGCTCTTCTGTGTGCCATGACCTGGATGCTGCAGGCCAAGCTGGTGGTGGAATGGGAGATCTCTGAGTCGTGAATGATTTTTGGAGCCTGAGAGCTATGTACCCCTTGACAAATGGCTGTAGTAACACAAAGATATAAAAAGAAAAAAGACTTCGGGCTAGGGCGATAGCTCAGTGGATAAAGCTTACTTGTGAAAAGTATGAGGGCCAGAATTCAGATTCCCAGAACCCATGGGCATGGTTCCTTGCCTGTAATTCCAGCACTCAGGAAGGGGGGAGGTAGAATTAGGGGATCCCTGGGGCCAGTTGGTTAGCTAGATGGGACAAATTGGCAAGCTCAAGACTCAGTGAGAGACTGAACCTCAGTAAATAAAGTGGAGAGCAACCAAGGACGACATCTAGGTCAGCCTCTGGCCCCATATGGGCATTTGTGCCCAAATATATTGAAGTGAACACACACATACACACACACACACACACACACACACACACACACACACACACACGAGTACATGTGCCCAAAGCAAATCTTGCAAATGACTTCAGGGGACAATGTAGAGACTCCAGATGCCCACAGACCACAGGTTAGGAAGTTGGGTATCAAAGCGGACTTCAAAGGGTATTCACTATAAAGACGTGGAGTGAAAGAGGAATTGACTCAAGCCCTGGGGCTGTTTTTAAAAGCAGACTGTTGGGATCACAGCTAGGCCTATTCATTTTCAAATTGTCTACTCTTGCTTTCGGGCTCCACACGTGCAGATAAATAAAAGTGGCAGAGACCTCAAGGCTGGAAGCCTGAAATGCTTGCTGCCCGGCAGGAGGCTTGATGACCCCTGGGCTAACGAGTCTGAGTGTGGCCAGAGGAGGCTTGGCGCATGTGCGGGTCTTCAGGACTTTCTGCACCCGATTCTGCTTTTAGCCTCTTTAAAAAGAGAAGACACTGTATACATCTTAAACAGTTTTTTCTTTTCCATGTTCAAAATAAATACATCAGGCATAAACTAACAAAATCCAGAAAAGCCTAATGGCTTGTGTTTTGGAATATTATTTTACCTAGGCAAAGATGTGTTACATTTGTTTATGCTGTGGAATATTACTTTGATTATGTGAAAGTGTGCTACATTTGTTTCTGCAGCCTTTGTTTAATGATGTGAAGATATGTGGCATTTGTTTCACCTTGCCTGCCTGAGGCACTTGACTGGTCTAGTAGAAAGCTGAATAGCCAATAGCTAGGCAGGAAAGGGATAGGCGGGGTTGGTGGGCAGAGAGAGTAAGTAGGAGAGAGGAGGAGAGAAAGAGAGGGACGAAAAGAGGGAGACATCTGGGACCAGAAGCCAGGCAGCTGTCAGCTAGCCAGACCTGGAGACGGCAGGAAAGTAAGATAGACCGACAGAAAGAAAGGTATAATGCCCCGAGGCAAAGCACAGATGAAGAGAAACAGGTTAAGTTATAGGAGCTAGCAAGAAACGAGCATGAAATAAGGTCGAGCATTCATAACTAATAATAAGTCATGGTTTGGGAGCTGGTTGGTGGGCCAAAAGAAAAGCCTGCTACAGTTCTGGTCATTTTAAAATCCAAACACCGGAGAGTTATAATTAGCTGAGCATACTAAACGCTTGCTTCAAGTTGAACCGGAAGACTGCCTTCTAGGACACAGCTTCCCTCTAGTATTTCCAGCTAAGAGGGAGCTGTGAATTGGAGAAAGGGCAGCTTGTGTCAGATAGATGTGGCATGTGTGGCTGCCTCTTCAGTGTCTCAGTTTCCTCCTCTGTAGCATAGAAAAGATGTTCATTTTCCTCAATGCTGTTGGGTGAAGGTGAATGGTGTCACGCAAGCCTGGCAGATGGTGCTTGTGAAATGTCAGTTACTAATAACGTTGGTGTCTGAATGCAGAAGCAAGTGCTAGTGTCTAATTCAAAGTTTCCTTACTATCACCCAGCCTACATTCCCACAGAAAGGACTGATTTCCAGGGGATTTTTGTTGTTGTTGTTTTTGTAACCCAGACTATCCTTAAAGTCATATCCCTCCTGACTCTGATTCATGGCTATTGGATTAGTTATTCAGCATGGTGCCTGTCTGACTCTAGGGTGTTTAGTAAAGTGGGCCTGTTGCACACAGACACCGATGTATGGTTGATTCTGTATAAAAGCCCAGTGATTGGATGACTGAGTGATGAGATGTAAGGATTTCTATTGAACTGTAGAAGCTGTAGGATTGGGAATGTGGCTTGGTGGTAGACCATTAGTCAAGCATGCACATGGTCCTGGTTTATTCCTTAGCAGAGGAGAGAGGGAAGGAAGGAAGGAAGGAAGGGAGGGAGGGAGGGAGGGAGGGAGGGAGGAAGGAAGGAAGGAAGGAAGGGAGGAAGGAAGGAAGGAAGGAAGGGAATATGAAAATGTCTGCTAGCACAGCACCTGAAGATCACGCTTTCCTGCCTTTGGAGCAGTAATGCATGAAATCCAAGTGCGATCAGAACAGGAACAATTCTGAAGTAGATTATGCTAAGGTGAGAAGTAAATGATAGGAAAGACAGTTTATTGCCAAGTCATAAATAAAAAGGGGAAAAAGGAGCCATTGAGGAGGTGAGGTGGGAACGGCCCAGAAGGAAATTCTCCATTTTCATTTACCTGACACTCTGCCCTCTGCATCCTCCCCCCCCTCGGGCTGGTCATAATTCATTTCATTTCCATCAGAAATATTTAAAGAACCCTTTGTAACAGCTCGGCGGTTGTAGCTCAGAACACAATATGTCCCTTAACTCCATCACAGGGCCCCTTTGTTTTCTGCCTGCTCATAATCTCTCCACATGGATGTTGAAACAGTTTATAGGATGTGCTTGCGTTTCCTGCCCCCACTCGCCCCCCCCCTCAACTTAGACCTTTCAGTCAAGGTTCCCAAGCACTTAAGCATATTGACTCAACTTCGTTCTTAGATGACTAAATTATTGGAAGAATAGATGAGGTTATTTTCAGTCAGAGGAAGAGAGAGAATATGTAAGAAAGAGGAGAATCGGTCTACTTTCTACAAGATCCCCTCCCTGCCCCCTTTAGATACATTGCCTAGTAAGCCGATGGGGGAAAGCCTCAAGCTTTAAGTAACGAGGAAATACAGAGCAGCCAGAATCGTGATGGCAGGAAGGACCTTGAATTGGAAAGGAGGTGTGAGATCAGACAATAAAGAAATTAGAGTCTGTGGGAGCCCAGTGGGCTGAGTTTTGTAAGTCTAAAGTCTTTGAGACACACCGCCATCCTCAGTGGGTTTCTTAGGTGAACCTTCTGAGTCGTTCTTTTCCAGTGGGCCAGCCTGGCTTGTTTCCTAGTAAGAGAGTGGTCTCTTCCTCCACATTCCTCAGTTCTGGACGAGTGGAAGAGAAAACTCAAATGTTGCCTGTTTGAAGTGAGTTTTATATTCTTTACCCCTTCAAAATTTTTTTTTGAGAGGCTTAATGTAATCATCTCTATAAAAGTCCTTTGATTTTTTTTTTAAGAATAAGAAGTGATTTTGATCTTTTCCTGTCATTTGTATAGTGTGTCTGTGCTTGTGGGCAAAAATCATGTGGAGGTCAGAGTTCTCTCCTCCCATCATGTGAGTTCTAGGGATCAATCTCAAGTTACCTGCTGAGCCTTCTCATGAACCTCAGGTTTACATGTTGAAAAGGAAAATGGCCCTGCGCTAGCTTCCTCCATTGCAAAATGGAGTTCCTTAAAAAAAAAAAGTGGTTTTGAATGAACACTTTTTGGTTTTTTTTTATTTAAAAAAAGAGAGACATGGTTTTAAATTTTCTGTAAAAATTGTGTGTGTGTGTGTGTGTGTGTGTGTGTGTTTGAACATGAGTGCAGTACCCAAGGAGGCCAGAAGAGGTCATCAAAGCCCGGGAACTGGATTTACAGGAGGAACAGAACTTGGGTCCTCTAAAGAGCCGTACATGGTCCTAGCCAGCAAGTGATCTCTCCAGCTCTGGAGACATAGTTTTTAGAAAGTGTGAGGTACAGGTGACACTGGAAAAGAGACATGGAACCCAGATAGCAGAGGACAGGAAAACTCACCTTATCATCACTGCTTAGTTCTGAATGTCTCATGCTTCCTATTTACACCCTACCCTCATGCCAAGGCCCAGAAGCCAGACAGGGTGTGTGTTGAGGGGAACGGAGGGGAATGGTGTCACACTGGACCTCTTCCCAGTGTGGCCACATTGAGTAACTCTTCTCGTTCTGCTTTTCACTATTAAAAAGAAAAGTATGAGTTACACGCCAGTTGCAGAGTGTTTTCCCCTGGAGAGTGTCCAGCTTTTTCCTGTGAGTTGCCAATAAGAAAAGGCTTTAGGAAACATGAGCAGTAGAAACCAGCCTAGGGTATGACAGGATAAACGAGAGTATATTCTTCCCTCGGAAGCTTTGTGTGAAAGCCTGTGAAACTGGCGTAATTTATTTCAGAAACTTGAAAAAGTGACACTTCAACCTTCCACCTAGAAGAAAAGCACTGAGGAGTAGGGGCCTATCACCTAAGTGTTTTGGGTAAATACATACTTAAGGCAAACAAGCAAAATGATTAAAAAATATGGCATATTTTTGTCTTTATTTTTATTTTGCCAAGAAAAGTCATTTTATACTATTGCTTCAGAAAAGGACCTTCTATTTTATTTATTTATTTATTTATTTATTTATTTATTTATTTATTTATTTATCTCACTTTCTTCACTAAAGAAGGAGAAGAAGACGTGGAGACATGTCATCTCTCCATCCAGCCCTGTTTCCTTTCTCCTCAGTCTCCAACTTCACCGAGCCCTACAGGGCCTTATGTAGAAGTAACCATCTTATTAAATAAGAAACACAGAGCCAATGCAAAGATGAAAGCCCAAGAGGTCAGAGCGATAGCTAAGAGATAAAAACCTTACCCTCCTTCACTGCCGTTGCTATCTTCCAGCTCAGTCGGTAGAGCATGAGACTCTTAATCTCAGGGTCGTGGGGTCGAGCCCCAGGTTGGGCGCCAGCCTTACTTCAAAGGCAGATGAAGGGAGGGGTCTCAGCATCCAATGTGACCACAATGACTCTAGCAGTTGGAGAAAGGGAACATGAAGCCTCCTGAAATAGATTTTCCTGACAGCTTCTGTACAGATGGGTGGTGTGGTCTTGCGTTAAGCTCTATGACTAAATCAATGTGTGGTGGAGAGATGCTGGGAGGACAGATGCTGGTGACATCACACCGCTGTCTATTCATGGGACCACTCTGAGGTGGGAAGACACAAGGAGAGAATAGGTTTTGTTACAAGCCAAAGAAAAGGGAAATAGATTTGCCTCCTTAGACAGCACATCATACCGCTGCTTGATAAAAATATGATGTTTCTCATTATAGGATGTTTCTCATTATACTATCTCTTCTGACAGTTGGAAATCTCTCTACATATGAGGCACCTGTGGATTGCTGGCCTCTTGGCTGTTCCTGATTTTCCTTCTCAGTTGCATCATTTCTTAGACGTCCCTTTGCCTGCCTTTCTTGTGTCCAGCAGCACTGGTTATGCATGGAAAGCTCTGTCGATGAACATAAATTGCTTCTGATTTATGAATGAACCCTTCCTGGAGAGCTGGTAACTCCTGTTTAGCATATAGCTGTTCCATCTGTCATTTTTATTTTAGGGACTTTTCCTCATGTGCTTGCTCATTTCCTGCAGCTGGGTATGACCTGTCACTTATTTCAATAAGCCGGTCCTCTCTTCCTCCCCTCAGTGAGGGAGAACAGGATGGAGGGAAGTGAGTCCTCTGTCCCGGCTGAATCCCGGGGCTCTTGTAACAGAATTATATTACTTTTCCAAGAAAACTCTATTTCTCTGTCTCATTCCCTCCTTTTCACTCTTTTGTTTTGAGTCACAGAAACAGTCCTGGACCTGTTGGATGGAAATTCCCTCCCCCACCTCAAATCCCCCAGAAAACGCTGCCTCCTCCTCCTCCTTCTAGTCAGCCTTACTCTGAAAGCCTTGGTGGATCCTCAAAGGCAGATACTTTGGGAAATAGAAATTGAAAGGAAACAGGGAGAAGACGTTGATAAAAAGAGAGAGACTTGAAGGGTGACAGAAAAAATAGAGGCAAGAACTAGGAACTTGGAGGAAAAGGGAAATAAGAAAGCGGGAAAGAAAAGCAAAAACTTGACATTGATTTACGTCCTAGCGCTCAAGGCCAGCCAGGGCTAATAGCAAGACTCTGTCTTAAAATAAATACATATTTAAAAATGGAACAAGAGTAAGATTGATTCAGAGCACCCTATGTCCAGGTGTTTTTCCAGTGTCCTGGGGGCCATGTAGATTAATCAGTTTGATTCCCTGTTCCCGGAGACGTTAGAATTAAAAAGGAAAATCAGATGAGTAGATGGAAGTAGCCAGCTACACCTGTAACTGCCCTGTTCTGTGCGATGCTCAGCTGTTCAGAGTCACCAACACAAGGACTTCAAATAAGCAGAACCCTGACAAACGCCCTTACAACTCCGGCTTTGCTCCCTTCCAAATCCCTTTCAGCCCACAGCTCCAGCTGTGGGCTCTCCGGAGATCCCAAAGACATGCCTAGGGCTTGGGAGACAATTCCAGGTCACTTTCCTTCTTACAAGGAAGCAAAATCTGAACAGCCAGCCAGATAGCGAGGAGGGAGAACACATAGATATCCTCCTCCCTTCCCGAGCTGTTCAAGTCCTGTTCTCCAACAAATAACTGTTACAGTTGATTTCTCTGTGGTGAATGGGGCAGTCATTACATCTTGCTGAGCAAGACACTAAATGGGCAGAGTTCCTTTTCCAATGACCTTTTCCCTCCTCTTAATGGGCAGTTGTCCCTGAACCACAAGGCCTTGTTGTTGGCGCAGGTCACCAGGCACAGCCTGCAGCCACACACACAGTCGTTAGAGCAGGAAAGCAAGAGGACACCGCTCCATAAAAGGCCGCTCAGTGTGCACTGTGCGGCAGACAATCGGCACACGGGTCCTTGGAGTACCGAAAAGAGCCGGAGAAAGGAAGTTTGCCCGTGGAGAGCTTGTGATATTTTTGGCAGCGGGTTTTTCTCACTACCTGTACTGCGTGTTTGTGTCTCTGACGGTGTTTACTGGGACTTGCAAAAGAATAGCTACTAAATTGGGATCTGATGGACTTTGCAGCTGGGGCGAGAACTAGATCTCACAGAGGAATGACATTTAGGATTCGAGATGTTGTGTTCTCTTTGTGGTTACATTTTTGATGTTAGGATAAGGAAGGGGAAAAAAAAAACAGTTCCCCGAGACTGAGGTGGCCTAGCTGTGTCCACTCTGAGGGTGGAACATGGGAATGTTTGAAGTGGGCTTCCCAGCTGTTGGTATAGATGAAGGGCTCTCAATTGTGACCACCTGCCCCCGTCAGTTCCTTTTAGAACTGTAAGTTGGTGGTGACTTTCCCCCCTCAGATTCAGCTTCATTTCAGCAAGTGTTTGGTGGGTCCACAGCACACATCTGCTATTAAACTGTTGGTTTAATTGGTTTTCAAAATCAGTAGCTTTTTGGATTGTCACTGGCAAAGGGTCTGTAGACTCCACAAAACTCTTCCCTGCCCTCAAGGGTTAGTCACAGCAAATTATGATCCCTTTGCCCTTGTTAAGAGCCCTGGGCTATACACTGTAACATAGTTTCACCCTGGAAGCAAATGATGAATGCTTTACCCAGGAGGATGCATATAGCCTTCTGAATTGAATGGGAGATGTCAGGGCTAAATCCTACTCTTCAGAAAGTAATTAAGTGTAGACTAATAAGCAGAGATGGTTCCTGTAAGGGCTCATTGCTAATTAGCATACCAGGAGTATTCTTGGGATATAATTTTCCCTTTTAAAGAAGGACGTGGGGACATTAAATGCCTAGTGTCCAGCCTCTGACTTCTGTCAAGCCCAAATTTCTCTTTTCCTCATGTTCAGCATTTATTTCAAGAGAGCAGGACCATCGAACGTGGCACACCATTAACCCCAGCTCTCAGAGGGCAGAGGCAGCCAGATCTCTGTGAGTTTAAGGCCAGTCAGGTCTACATACTGATACCCTATCTTAAAAAAAGATAAATAAAATAGAGCAATACCCATAAAGCAGCGGGGCATACGCGGATGTGCTTTGAGGCCTCCTCCCCCTTACACTACGTATTTTATCTACATTGTATTGAATGAAGTACACTGTTTAATAAAATGGGAAGGCTGTTTAAATGTGTGCTTTCTGTCACCCCAGTGAGATCTCGAGACGAGAAGCGTTTTCTAAAGCCAGCGACAAATGACGATAAATGCTGCTTTATTCCACGAGGCATTTGAAAACTGACTGCCAAGCCGCTCTCTTCATTTCTTCCATGGCATCAGACTTTTGTCACCGTGACAAACACCCGAGAAAGCCCATTTAGAAGAGGAGAATTTTATGTTTGCATGTGGTTTCAGTCCATGGTCACTGGCTCTGGTGTTCATGGACTTTGGTGAGAGCTGGGAGGGGGGAGGGAAAGAGAGAGAAAGACAGAGATGGGCACTGTAGACAGGTATGTCCTTTTAAGGCATCACCCAAGTGACCTAGTTCCTCCAATAGGCCTCATTCTAATTCCCACCTAGTCAAAGTACCCCCACCAACACCATGGAATGATGAACTACCGAGAGATTGGTCCATTGATTGAGAATCAGTTCTCAATGATTCTATCCATCAGCTATTTTCCAAACCCTCAATTAATTTTTCTTTTTTTAAAACAATGTCTCATTGCATAGCCCTGGTTGGCCTGGAAATCACTATTGTAGGCCAGGCTGGCCTCCAACTCACAGAGAATTGCTTACCTCTGCCTCCCCAATGATGGGATTAAAGGCGTGCACTACTGTATCTGGCTTAAATTATCTTTTGAGCAGACAATTCGTTTCCAAACTCTAGCACTTGGTAAACTTGGGTGAAAAATTAAGTTTTACTATGGCTGAGAGGTTTGGAATTGAAGAAAATTTTACTAACCAAGCTCTATTTCTCCCTATTTAAATGAGAAGAAGGAACAACTTTTCTTGTGAAATTTGGTGGCCAAAATCTCAGTGTTAAACTGTTCTCCCTCTTTCTCCACCCACTGGGACTCGTAGGCTGCATCTGGCCATGCCACGAAGGCAGGGGCATGCCAGCTGTACTTCACATCCTGCCGACTTAGCCTTCAGAACGAGCAGGGCTCTGCCCTGCCCTTCCCCTCGGACACTGAGATGCTGCTTTCCTGGTTGCTCATTCTAATTTACTAAAGTTTTGCTTGTGGCTTTCTTCTGAGGGTCACTGTTTTGCCTGTTTTCCAGTATGCCTGTGCAGAGGCATTGGCGGGGGTGGGGGTGAGGGGTGGGGGTGGGAGGGTGCGGTGCGAGGGTGGCAAGGAATGCTCTAACAAAACACTTCATGTCTTCTCTCATATGTAGAATGTAAGTTCAATGTATGAAATCTAGTCATACACATGGATGTGCCTGGGAAGCAGAAGGGGGACTCTTGGTGGGGAGATGGACAATGGAAGGAGAGAAGAGGGGTAGAGGAGGGGAATATGAGCAAGGTAAAAAGATAGACATGTAGGGAGATGTAATGACAGTCATTATTTTGTACATTGTATACATTATGTTTTAAACAGTAGAAATGAGCATCATGTATAAGTGAGTATATATAAGCTTTTTTATGTGGAATCCATTGACTACCTTAAACTTAGAAAGTGCTTAATTAGCCATGGATGACAGTGTCTAAGAAGAGAGATGGCACTGAAATATGTACAATTAAAAACAAAACAATATATTTATTAAGAACCACAAAATCTCACCTAAAGAAGTGTCATAGGCAAGTGGATAAATAGGAATCATTGAGAGCAGGGAACATTTACAAAGTTACTAATCAGAAGTTGAAAATGAAAGTGTTTAGTTATAAGACAGTAGACTTCCTTATTTTAGCAATATGCTGCCCTAGTATGCTTATCATATTTATTAAAACTTAAAAAACATCCAAAAGACAGTTTCATGAGAAAGAAAATTGAAGACTGTAGCTGGAGATTGAGTAAGGTACAAAGGGGATTCCAGTTTAGCGAATACAAGTTTGAGTTTGGGAGGATGAGCATGTCCGGGGGTGGGTGGTGGTGATGGCCTCAGAACAATTTGAATTCATTTAGCGTCACTGACGTATACACTCAAAATGACTAAAACAGTGCGTTTACAGATGTGTATTGTACTGCCGTAAAAACACCCCCAAAAGGAGGACTCAGAAAATGAGTCATGCTTGAATCAGCTGCACGAGGCTTGTAGTTACCGCAACCAGAAAGGCTGCTGCTTGAACTTCGCCAGAACATATAGGCAATAATCTTTTGGAAATAACTGTTGGGACACAGTTCTGCAGAAAGTAATGAGGGGTCTTTTAGCAGCTTGGCATCTGTAGAGGACTCAACTAGAAGTAAAACACATGTGCAGAACATGATAGAAGGCCTTTATTTAAAGTGTGGTTGAAGGCCACTGAGTCATTGGATAGTTGAAGTATTTGTGGCTTGAGTAATGGGCTCGCCAACAATCCTGGAACCAGACAGCCTCTTTTTGCCTTGGAAGAAAAAAAGCAGAAAGTACAGATCAACTGACGTCTATGCCATTCTATGTTGCGTATCGTGTTCAGCAATTGCTTTGACCAACTTCAGATTCCTCAAGCGAGGAAGGAATGCTGTGTTTCCTTAACCTTAACTGACTGTGATAGTCCAAACAAGAAGGAGTTCCCATCTGGGTCACAAGGCAGGACAGAGAGAGCTAAATTAGGAATCTGGTTTTGTTCCCAGTCTGTGATGGATGTCTCATGGATGGGGTCAATGCCACATCTGATCTCATCCTGAGAAGGCATTCTTTAGCCATCCAGGCAAAACATATAGATTCAAAAGTGAAGCAACTTGATTGATTCTACTAAGCATCTAAAGGTCACCTTAAATAACTCTTATGGGTTATTATTTATCTTCCCAAGGTGGCATTTTTTTTCTGCATGTTTTCTGGCTAGGATGTTATTTAAAACACATGAAGGGCTTATAACAGTGCCTGGTGGGCAGGAGGCAAGCTACAAAGCTAGCTATTTCTAATTACTAATTGTTGCCTCCTTTCAAGAAGATGTGCTCAAACAGTGAGTGTAAAAGCTGCTATGGTGACTAGGTTGCTCATGAATCAATAACCATTTCTCATTTGCAACAGTGAGCTTAAAATTCATGGCTGCTATAAACACGCCTAACAGGAAACACCGCTTGGGTTACAATCCACTTATTTATTGATTCACCAAGCATCAGGCTTTGGAGATATGAAGGTATCATGCGCAGGCATGATTCTTGATCCTACGGTGCTCAGCCCTGTGGTAGAAACACTTGAGATTATC
Organism: Peromyscus nudipes; assembly: GCA_902168325.1. Lineage (NCBI taxonomy): Eukaryota > Metazoa > Chordata > Mammalia > Rodentia > Cricetidae > Peromyscus > Peromyscus nudipes. Next base: position 45,661 of record CABHPH010159592.1, read on the forward strand.
ACGCAACATGAAGATGCAAGGTTGAAGACAGGTATAAGGCGTGACCATGGTGTGATAGAGGGGACCTTAGTTTAAAGGATGAACAAAGGAAGGGAGGAAAAGTCAGCATTCCTGGAAAAAATAATCCTAGAAAACACCAGCTGTATTATTTAAAATAAAAATTATTTTAAAAAAATTTTGCGTTGGAGCTGGAGATGTAGTCCAGATGGTAGAGTGCTTGCTTAGTACATACAAAGCTCTGGTGTTGATGCCAAGCACCACATAACGGGAGAATGATGGCACATGTCTATAATCCCAGCACTTGGGAGATGGAAGGGCATCCTTGGCTACACAGCAAATTGGAAGCTAGCCTGGGTTACATGAGACTTTGTCTTCAAGAATTAACAATACAAGTAAACAAAATAAATCTGTGTATGGGTCTGTGTCACAAAAAGATGAAGATTCCTCTTGATGTGATCAAAATATGATTATTAAACCCAAAGCAAACAACAGTGGTTGTTCAATAGTTATCAAATATGTACTCAGTTTTCAGTGGGCTCATGTGGGGCCTGTGTGGTTTGCTCGTTTTGTTTGAAGCTGGATGAATATAACATCATGCCTGATGATGGATTTGTGTGACTCTTTACTGTGCCTTAATCTTGGAAGATTTCCTCTTCGTCTTGAAAAAAAATCCTTGTATTTTATTTGCTGGGGTAATGTGGCTGCTTTCCTTATAGAGATTTTAATAGATGGCTTGGTTGGTTTTGTCTCTGTAGTGTCATGTAACATTGCATTTTAGATCTAGTTAGATCGAAAAGCTTATGCAAAGGGGAAGGTATGGATAGAGTGTTTGCCTAGCACATGATTGACTCTGGCTTCAATCCTCAGTGTTAGTAGAAAGCAAAGCTTATCAGAGTCAAGTTCAAGTCTAGATGGTGTGGTGCACTTCTATGAGGAGGTAAAGGGTGTCTGGAATATCTGTTTGCCTCTACTGATGAAATTCAACGCATGGATCCATTCCTTCACAAGTGTCATATTGTGGCCATATTCCAGTCCTCCTCCTCTTCCTTTTCTTTTGGCCTTTTGAGACAAGGTCTCCAGTAGCTCAGTCTATCTTTGAACTCATTATGTAGCTGAAGATAACCTTCACCTCAGATCCTCTAGTCTAATCCTCTCAAGTGCCAGGATAGCAAGCATGAGCTATTGCATCTGGCTGTCTTTCTTTAGAGAAATTTTATAAAGAGAAACTTCCCTTCATTTGCTACTTGCTTTCTTAACTTCGGTCTTGGTTAGTGTTACTACTGGTCTGAAAAGAGACCATGACTAAGGCAACTTACGAAAGGAAGCATCTAATTGGGGATTGGCTTACATTTTCAGAGGGTTAATTCATGACCATCATGGTGGGGAGTGTGGCAGCAGGCAGGCAGGCATGGTGCTGGTAGTAGCTGAGAGATGACATCTTATCAGCAAGATGGAGAAAGAGAGAGAGAGAGAGAGAGAGAGAGAGAGAGAGAGAGAGAGAGAGAGAGAGGAAGGGAGAGAGAGAGAGAGAGAGAGAGAGAGAGAGAGAGAGAGAGAGAGAGAGAGAGACAGCGAAAGAAACTGGTGTGGGACTTTGAAACTCAAAGTCCATCCCTAGAGACAACCTCCTCCAGCAAGGCCACACCTCCTAATCCTTCCTAAATAGTCCACCACCTGGGAACCAAACATTCAAATATGTGAGCCTACAGGGGCCAATTCTCGTTCAAACCACCACAGTGGTATAGTCAGTCCCTCTAAGAAAGACACATTCAGACCCAGACTGAGAAGCCATGGTAACAGGACTTATAACCCTTAAGGCCCCAATCCTATTAGAATACAGTTTTCCTGGAAGGGGGTAACGCATGTCTATAAATACCACCTGCCATAGGAAGAAGACATTTATGTCATAGCACAGCTTTAGAAACATTTCCAGTCTCCCAAGCTTTTAGAAAAAAATTTTTTTTTTACGGCAATTACACAAGATAATCTTGCTACACTGAAATCCTAGACCACATCTGATACTGTTTGAATTTTCAGTGACCTACTTACTTCAAGGCACGATTTACAGTTAAGGCTTACAGCTTCAGCAAGATGTTTTGATTGTTCACTTAAAATTAAAAGCAATAGAACAAAACTAGAGACAACACTTAATCTGGCATTAACTTATTTTCTATATCCAGTTTAATATGAATCTGGTGTTGATGCAATGCCTCCGTGATGCGTTAGATCCCTAATAAAGTCTGTATATAAATGTACACTTTGATCCTGCTGGGAACTTTTATCAGCAAACACATTGTCGAATCTTTCCAAACAGATTTAAAGGAAGGACTTTAAGTACAGGCTGAACATTTGAAAGGTTTGGGTTTTTTGTTTGTTTGTTGTTTGTTTTTGGTTTTGTTTCATTTTTATTCTAAGCTTTTTTTTGGTTATTTTATAGAGTTAACCATTTCCGTTTTGAACTGCTATTTGTATTGTGCTTTTTACTTGAGTCGTCTTCAATGTTAATAAGTTTCTGTACAGTAATAAGCACACAGAATTCTTTAGAGGGGAAAAAAACACAAATGTTTTGGTAGTTGAAACTGAGACGTAGCATTTTTGCCTTGTAGGGTATATTCACAGTAGAAAACGTGTGCTGGAATTTCACAATGCTGCTACTAACGATAGCATCTTGAACAACCTTCAGTGGAGAAATGTAGATGCTCTTGTATATACAATAAGAAATATCACTTTCATTAAAATGTACATATGTTCCTTAAAAAAAAAAAACTAGAGACAACACTAAAATACCCTAACCCAACAAAACCCCCAGGCCCCTCGCCATTTTATTCACAAATATCAAGTACATCCGAGAACAATTCAAATGATTCAGAAGTTAAACCCCTATTAAACCAGCTTTGTACCTCAGGACATCATGTATGTAGAGATTGTTCTTCCTAAGGAGCAAAGAAAAAATTTAAAATCACTGTATGCAGGATGAAAAAATCTCTCTCTTTCTTTCTCTCTCTCTCTCTCTCTCTCTCTCTCTCTCTCTCTCTCTCTCTCACTCATACATGCACTACAAGTATTGCATTTGAGGAATTTTTTTAGAAGTCCCCTGGAAATTCATTCCTAAGCGCAATCAGCTGTTTGCATCTGGCTGGTGGTATTAATGTTAATAGCTTCAGAAATGCGAGTAGCCAAGCTGCTCCTGGGTGGACTCTGCTTTGACCTCAGGCTCCCCCATTCCCACCGAGACACTGATCACCCCAGATCCTGACCAGCTTTCCTCTTGCCCTCGTCCTCTACATCACTTCAATCCTTTGTCTCCAATTACATTAGATGCATTGAGTGTTTCCCCTTTTAATGCTTCCACGATTTCTTAAAATCTACAAAGAGTGAATTGATTCCCACCCCCGGAATATGCCAGCAGGAAGCAGCGGGTGTGTGCACTGGACCAGTCCCAATGGGAAGAAGGAGCAACAAGGGGAATATTGTCCTCCTTTCCATTCTTAATTTTATTTTTTTAGCACATTTTTCTTTATTATAGGGATTAGTCTGACCTCAGCACAAGACAACTATATATTGCTTTTAACAGTGAACTTGAATGTGACTGGAACGCGTTACATTGGTGGTTTTCAATGACTGTATAATAAAATCATCTCCACGGAGCCACCCTGGCCTCATGCTTCTCTCACTCTGGTAGAAATTCTTTGCTGGAGAGGCTATGATGTCTTTTATTTTTAAACTAGTAGAAAACAGAAGCATTGAAGAGCTCAGAAAGAAGGAGAAAACATTCTGTTTAAATGGCAGAGTACTCTTCCCACACTGGTCTCGAATGAAGATATTTTCCCCAATTTTCCCTCAGCAGAGATATATTAACTGAGACTTTCCAAGTAGGCTTTTAAGGACAACACATACACATGCCCCTCCGCCCACCCCCACATGTTAGGGAAATGCCCCGGAATACAACGTTAAACTTTTTTTTTTTCACCTGTAGCTCAAGCAGTTCCAAAGCATCGTTAAATAATGTACACACCGGTAATTCAAACTGCAGCTGTGTTCAGTTTCATGAGCCCTAAGGGCAAAGCCTGCTCTGATCCTTTCTTTGCCCACATTTTTTTTCAAACGTTAGAGCCTAGAGAGTGTTTTCCCTCAGGACTGATGAGTTGTCTTCCAGCTGACAGATATTGCTGGGAAAGCATCCATAGCCTGTAAGACCCTCCCAATGTTTTTTTCTTAGCAGACAGAAAGGGGCTTGCATATACACTCTCGTTCTGAGTAAACACACCAGGTAGGTAGGTAGAGCACAAGGTTCTATTCTTTCTAAAGGGCAGGGCACACCTGTCATGGTGAGTTTTGAAACTGAGCACCAATTATGAGTGGAATAACTTGATGTCTTAGTCTGTTAGAGGTACTCTGACGAAACACTGTAGACTAGATAGCTTATTGGGTAAGAATTGATTTCTTTCAGTTCTAGAACAGGGGGACTCAAAAATCAACGTATTGACAGGTTAGGTACCTGGTGAAGACCCTTTCTTCATAGATGAGATCTTGTAATGGTCACTCTACAGTGGGAGGCTCAAGGCAGCTGTTGGGTGTCCTTCATAAGCGCTAATCCCATTTACAAGGGTGCTTCCCTCAAGATTTTCAACCCTCCAAGACCCAGATTCGAATACCACGACTTTGGAGGTTTATATTTTAGCATGCCAATTTTGAAGGACACAAATATTTGGGTCAGAGCACTTGGCTTATGAGAGCAGGAGGAGAAACATTTTCCTCTACTGTTATGCTCTAGAGCAGGGGTTCTCAACCTTCCTAATGCTGCGACCCTTCAGTACAGTTCCTCATGTTGTGGTGAACCCCCCCCATAAAACTATTTCATTGCTAATTCATAACTATATTTTTGTTACTGTTATGAATCATAATGTAAATATCTGAGGTGCAGGATATCTGATATGCCATCAAAGGGGTTGTGACCCATGGGCTGAGAACCACTGCTATAGTCACCATGACACATTCCCCAAGATCAGGCTTGAGAGTTGCTACTGGTGACACCACATGAGTACCAAGAGGCGTGAACATTTACTGCTCACATACGGAGGCTTTCTCAGGGAGAACAGAGCTGATCTCAGGCAATTGCTGTGGGTTGAGCAGCAGGGAAAGGAGACGAGTCGGGGTGAGCCTCCCTGAGTGTCCCAGAGCTTGTGTTGTCTGGACTGTCCTTAAGTTCAAAGAAGGGAGTACTAGAGATATCTTATCACTTGCCCAAAGAGAGGATAGAGAAGGCAAGTGGCCTCGTGGGATTGGAAAACTGTTAGCAGTCAAACCTCAAAATGGGGTCAGAATCTATCACACCTCTTTTTTACCTGAGGACCTGAGACACTCAGGAGGGTAGGAAGTAAATATTTTTAGACCACTGCTCAATGCTGCTGGGAAGGGGAGGCTTTTAAAAACTGTTTGCACTTCCTTTCTGGGCTTCAAGCATCAATAAAACCATCCAGTCATTTTCTGGGCTCAAATGATCCTTCCGCTCCAGCTTCCCCAGTAGCTGGAACAAATATTATATCTAGCGCCTAAGCAGATTTATTGTTTTAAGCATAATATTGGGAGTTTTCTTCTATTCCTACTCACTCCCCTTTACTAATTACATCTCACACTAGTATGGGAATAACTGCATCAGTATTAATTAACCAATATTGACACTCTCTTATTAACTAACATTCAAGCTCTATTCACATCTCTTTAGCGTTTTTCCAGTCCTCTTCTGGTTGGGGAGCTCAGTCCAGAGACCACAGTCCCTCTAGCTGCCATGGCTCCTCAGGCTCCTCAGATCTTCTCTGTGACAGCTCTGACAGTGTCAAGGAGTGCTGTCAACCGTTTGGTAGACTGTCCCTCGACTCGGTTTTGCCTGATAATTTTCTCTTGATTAGATTGGAGTTGTGGGTTGTTAGAGGAAGAACACAGGAGTCAAGCCCCACTTTCCTCATATTACATCAAGAGGACATACCATCAGCATGACTTCTCTGCTGGTGTTAACTTTATCATCTGCTTGAGGCAGTGTGTCTCAGACTCGGGGAAGTCAGATGTTTGAGTGACGTATAGATGACTAGATGGGAAAGACACATGGACTTCTATATAGAAATCCCTTCCATAGTGTACTCTCTTGTCATTATTTGTAACTTTAACTTAAGGAGTGAAGTTATATACTACTACCCTAAGAGAGGAATGCAAACATAAATTATTTGATCTCATTTGCCTAGGAGATTCGCCTTTTCCTTCCTTCCTTCCTTCTTTCCTTCCTTTCTTCTTTCCTTCCTTTTTCTTTCCTTCCCTTCCTTCCTTCCTCCCTCCCTCCCTTCCTTCCTTTCTTTCTTTCCTTTTTTCTTTCTCTTCTTTCTTTCTTTCTTTCTTTCTTTCTTTCTTTCTTTCTTTCTTTCTTCCTTTTTTTCTTTCTGCATTAATTGCTTTTCTGTTGCAGTACTGAAATACTACAACTAAGATCAATGTACAGGAGAAAATATTTAGACTTACAGTTCTAGAGAGGATACAGCCTGTCATGGTGGGAAGGCATGGATGCAGGAACATGAGATTAGCCTGGCAATCAGGAAGCAAATAGACCACAGTTCATTCACACACAGGAAGCAGCAAGGAAGTAGGGCCAGGCTATAAAAAATCTCAAAGCTTGCCCTTACTGATGTGGTTCCTCTAGCAAGAGTCTACACCTCCCCAGACAGCACCACATACTAGAGATCAAGTGTTCAAATAAATGAGACTATGGGAAATATTTCCTATTTTATCTATCTATCTATCTATCTATCTATCTATCTATCTATCTATCTGTCTGTCTGTCTGTCTGTCTGTCTATCTATCTATCTATCTATCTATCCATCATCTATCCATCTATCTGTATATTTATCTATCATCTATCTATCTTTTTCTTCATCATCTAGTCCATCTATCATCTACTATCTGTATGGACATGTTGACTTTTATTTTCTACTTTACATTATAATCTAATACTATTTTATTTATTAAGTTGTTCCAGATTGGGCCATTAGGAGCTCTTTCAGTTGGCTCTTGTGATTCTTTGGCATCTGTGATGGTTTTCCTTTTAACACGTCCTGGATCCTGTCAGCAGTGCTCCTGCTCCATCGCCTTCCCTGCATGACAAAGAGGAACTTCTTCATTTATTGTTGTGGATGTGGATACAATATTCAGGCAAAGGGATAGAACCATGAGGGGAGAACACAGTGATTGTGCTGGTTAGTTTTAGTTATCAGCTTGGCACAATCTAAAACCATCTGGAAAGTGGGGCTCAATGAGGAATTGTCTAAATCAGGTTGGATTTCCTTAATTGGGTTGATTGAGACGAGAAAACTGCGCCCTGAATGTAGGTAGCACCATTTTGTGGGCCAGGCCCAGACTTAAGCTAAGCACTGTTGTGCATGCATTTCTTGTTCTCTTTTTCTGACTGCAGGGTAAGGTGACCAGTTCTCTCAGGCCCTGGCCACTGTGACTTCCCTGAGATGACAGGCTGTAATCTGGGACTGTGAACTGAACAACCCTGCTCTCCTCTAAGTTGCGTTTGTAGGATTTCCTGTTACAGCAACAGGAAATGAAGCTAACAGTGATACTCAGCAAATGAGAAAGGGGGAAGGAGGAAGACAAGGACGGTTACAATATCATGTCTCGGTGATGGACAGATCAAGCGCTCACCCCTTTATTGGGTATCAGTGACAGAACAATGAAACCTACTAAAGAAGGAACACTGAGGGGTCTGGAGAGACGGCTCAGCCCCTAAGAGCACCTTACAGCTCTTGCAGAGGACCTGGAGTTTGTTTTCAGCACCCACGTGGAGGGTCACAACCTCCAGTAATAGCAGTTCCATGCTCTCCTGCCCTTGCCAGAGTCCTCTGTACAGGTGGAGTCCTCCTCAGACTCCTGCACACATGTGGAGCCCTCCTCACACTCCTGCACACATGTGGAGTCCTCCTCACACTCCTGCATGCATGTGGAGTCCTCCTCACACTCCTGCATGCATGTGGAGTCCTCCTCAGACTCCTGCATGCATGTGGAGTCCTCCTCACACTCCTGCATGCATGTGGAGTCCTCCTCAGACTCCTGTGTGTATGTGGAGTCCTCCTCACACTCCTGCATGCATGTGGAGTCCTCCTCACACTCCTGCATGCATGTGGAGTCCTCTTCAAACTCCTGCATACATGTGGAGTCCTCCTCACACTCCTGTGTGCATGTGGAGTCCTCCTCACACTCCTGTGTGCATGTGGAGTCCTCCTCAGACTCCTGTATACATGATGTGTCCTCCTCAGACTCCTGTATACATGATGTGTCCTCCTCAGACTCCTGCATGCATGTGGAGTCCTCCTCAGACTCCTGCACACATATGGAGTCCTTCTCACACTCCTGCATGCATGTGGAGTCCTCCTCACACTCCTGTGTGTATGTGGAGTCCTCCTCACACTCCTGCATGCATGTGGAGTCCTCCTCACACTCCTGCATGCATGTGGAGTCCTCCTCAGACTCCTGCACACATGTGGAGTCCTCCTCAGACTCCTGCATGCATGTGGAGTCCTCTTCAAACTCCTGCATACATGTGGAGTCCTCCTCAGACTCCTGTATACATGTGGAGTCCTCCTCACACTTCTGTGTGCATGTGGAGTCCTCCTCACACTCCTGTATACATGATGTGTCCTCCTCAGACTCCTGCATGCATGTGGAGTCCTCCTCACACTCCTGTGTGTATGTGGAGTCCTATCAGACTCCCGAATACACGTGGAGTCCTCCTCAGACTCCTGTGTGCATGTGGAGTCCTCCTCAGACTCTTGCATGCATTAAGTGTCCTGCTTAGACTCCTGCATGCATGCGGTGTCCTATCAGACTCCCGAATACACGTGGAGTCCTCCTCAGAATCCTGCATGCATGTGGAGTCCTCTTCAGACTCCTGCATACATGTGGTGTCCTATCAGGCTCCTTCATGCATGTGGTGCCCTCTCAGACTCCTGAATACGTGTGTTGTTCTTAAACTCATGTAGGCAAACACACATACGTATAAATATGGAAAAAGAAAAAATACTGAGGAATTTTGGGACCTATGCATTAAAATTGTCACTATCAAGAGTATTTACTAGCAGTATGAGATGACAATGGTAAATAATTGAAGGAAGATTCAGAATAAGTTATGGGTTAAAAATAATTATGGGTGGCCAATGTGCATTGAAATTTGAGGACTGTGCTGAGCATGGGGAGGAGCGGAGAGAGGGGTGCGGGGGTGGGCAGCTGTGAGAGAGCTGGCCCTGCCCAACATGGGAGAGCTGTCCCTTCTAGTCGGAGAGCTGGCCCCATCTCTCGCCAGGGGCATGGGGGAGCTCGCCTAAGAGGTCGATCATAGATGCTGGACTGATCAACTCAGCTACGACTCAGGCACACATGCAGGGCTTTGAGTTGGCCAACTCCAGCATCTACCTGATCTCTGACCTACTGGAGCACATGAAGGGACTGGTCTGGGGAACCACAGCCACAGTCTCCATGACTCCGGGCAACAGCAGGATGTCTGAGAGGAGTTTTGATGAGGGTCCAGTCTTGATGGTGTAGCAGAAGCCAGAGGCCTTGAACCAGACCAACAACTCATTACACATTTGCAAGTAAAGCTGTTTGGACAGAAGGGCATATTAGCTAGGTGGTGGCGGCGCACGCCTTTAATCTCAGCACTTGGGAGACAGAGGCAGGTGGATCTCTGTGAGTTCGAGGCCAGCCTGGGCTACAAAGTGAGTTCCAGGAAAGGCGCAAAGCTACACAGAGAAACCCTGTCTCGAAAACAAAAACAAGCAAACAAACTAACAAAAAAGAGGACATGCTACATGACACACTGCAGCTCCCAATGCCACTAAGAAAAACGAAGAGGTGATGGAGAGGCGGGAAAGACGGAGGAGCAAAGTGTTTTTTGTTTGTTTGCTTTTATTTTGCTTTTTGGGTTTTTTTGTAATTAATATTTTTATTTTTTAAATTTTCCTTAGTTAGGGGGTGCTACAAGGGTGATGGGCAGATATGGGTGACTGGTAGGTGAGTGGGATTGGGGTGCATAATGTGAAATTCTCAAAGAATCAACAAAAGTTTATGTTAAAAGAAAAAGAAAATATATAAACTGCTGTGGGATGTTCTGTATGGCAAATGTGTTGCTAATAAAA
>CABHPH010159593.1:0-48026 GCA_902168325.1 Peromyscus nudipes
AGTAAAAATGGCCATCCTACCAAAAGCAATCTACAGATTCAGCATAATCCCCATCAATATTCCAACACAATTCTCTCCAGACCATGAAAGTGCCCAGGCCAGCGGTGTCTTCAACGGGGACCTAAAGGGAGGGCCGGTGAATGAGAGGGACAAGAGACACAAAGAATGAGAGCAAGATAGGATGTCTGATCAAGCTCCAAAGTTTTATTTTCCTCCTAAGGCATATATAGACGGGGGCAAACGGGGTGCAAGCAGGGAGGGGACTTTAATCATGGTTGTTCAGCCAGCAGGGAATGTTGCTATGGGGATTATCTATTCTTGCCTAACTGCCTAACTGCAGCACAGTCACCTAATTTCTGAGAAGAGGTTCTGGTATTTATGAGAAGAGGTTCTGGTGCTATGGAGACTTAAGCAAGGCCTAAATCTAGAAAAAGAGGAGAGAAGCCCAAATATGGCAGCATGTGTGTCAAGGGTCACTTAGGCTTATGGCTCCCATCATGAAAGCAAAATTCTGAACTTCATATGGAAAAACATAAAACCCAGGATAGCTGAAACAATCCTGAACAATAAAAGAATGACTGGAGATATCACCACCCCTGATTTCAAGTTGTACTACAGAGACAAAGTTATAAAACCCACATGGTATTGGCAAAACAAAGCAAAACAAAACAAAAAAACCAGACACATTGATCAATGGAATCAACTGAAGACCCAGACACAAATCCAAACACCTATGGACACTTGATTTTTGATAAAGAAGCCATATATACACAATAGAAATAAGACAGTATCTTCAACAAATGGTGCTGGTCTAACTGGATGTCAGCATATAGAGGAATGCAAATAGATCCATATCTATCACCTTGCACAAAACTCAAGTCCAAGTGTATTTAAGACCTCAATATAAATCCAGATACACTAAACCTGATAGAAGAGAAAGTGAGGAACAGCCTTGAACAAATTGGCACACAAGACAACTTCCTGAACTGAACAACCAGTTGTGCAGGGTATAAGATCAACATTTAATAAATGAGACCCTCAAGAAACTGAAAAGCTTCTGTAAGGCAAAGGACACTGTCAATCTGACAAAGTGGCAGCCTACAGAATGGGAAAAGATTTTACCAAGTCCACATCTGATAGAGAACTAATATCCAAAATATATAAAGAACTCAAGAAACTAGATATTAAAAAAAAATACAAATAATCTAATTAAAAATGGGGTACAGATCTAAACAGAATTCTCAATGAGGAATCTCAAATAGGTGAGAAGAACTTAAAGAAATGTTCAACATCCTTAGCCATCAGGGAAATGCAAATCAAAACTTTGAGATTCCTTCCTATACCTGTCAGAATGGCTAAAATCAATAATACAAGTGACAGCTCATGCTGGAGAGAATGTGGAGCATCCATTGCTGGTAGGCATGGGTCTTAGTTAGGGATTCTATTGCTGTGAAGAGACACCATGATCATGGCAACTCTTATAAGGAAAACATTTAATTGGAGTGGTTTGCTTACAGTTTCAGAAGTTCAGTCCATTACCATTATGGTAGGGAGCATGGCGGTGTGCAGGCAGACATGGTACTGGAGAAATGGCTGAAAGTTCTACATCTTGCAGGCAACAGGAAGTGAACTGAGACACTGGGAGGTATCCTGAGCATAGGAAACCTCAGAGCCCACCCCCACAGTGACACACTTCCTCCAACAAAGCCACACCTTCTAATAGTGTCATTTGCTATGAGATTATGGGGGCCAATTACATTAAAACTACCACATTCTACTCCCAAGCTTGTAGTAATATCATAATGCAAAATGCATTTAGTCCAACTTCAAAAGTCCCCATAGTCTATTACAGTCTCAACAATGTTTAAAAGTCTAAAGTTTAAAGTCTCTTCTGAGATTCATGCAATCTCTTAACTGTAATCCCTTATAAAATCAAAATCAAAAAGCAGATCACATACTTCCAACATATAATGGCACAGGATATACATTACCATTCCAAAACACAGGGAAGGAAATACTGGACCAAGGCAAGATCGAAAAACAGTTGAGCAAACTCCACTCTCCATGTTTCATGTCAAAATGCTCTTCAGATCTCCAACTCCAGTCAGCCTTGTTGACTGCAATACACTTCTTTCTCTTGGGCTGGTTCCACTCCATGTTAGTAGCTCTCCTCAGCAGGTATCCCACGGCTCTGGCATCTCTAATATCTTCTGATTTCCAAGGCAATTCAGGCTTCAACTTCATAGCTTCATGCAATGGCCTCTCTAGGCCTCAATTCAGGGACACCCCTGACACCTGCCTGGCCTCAGTGGCTTTCCTTAGTGGCAGAGGCAAATTCCACAGCCCCTTTCTTCTATCTTTAAGTCCAGAACCATGTGGCCAAAGCTTCCAAGTTCTGCCGCTTACTGGGACATGGCTCCCTTGTTCCATAACATCTTCACCAGCTTTCTGTCCTTCACTGCCTAAGCTTAGCTGTCCTGAAACAGGATCTATAGACCAGGCTGGCCTCAAGCTCAGAGATCCACCAGCCTCTGCCTTCTGAGTCCTGGGATTAAAGGTGTGCACCATGACACTCTGCTCTAAGGGTATATCAGTTTAACAGCCCCAATCCCAAGACTACAAGCACCTTGATAGCTCATTAACAAGTTTCCTGTTAAAATTACAGACAGCTATGCCTCATTCACAGACTTCATGGTACAGGATAGACTAGTTTCAGATATAACTCCACAGGTCCAAAGTTTCAATACTGATAAATGCAGTTTTGATAAACTGATACAACATTGACTACAAAGAGTTCGTAAGAGTCCTTAAATGGATTTTTAACCCATTTGCCTTGATATAAATCTATTTCAGCTGTCTTACAGATACCTACCAGGCTCCTAGGAAAAGTTTTGCTACTGCATGAAGATATCTGGTCTGATGAAAACTAGCAATCTCCAGAGCCCATTTTGACCCCATCTATTTTTTGAGCATATTGTGCAGATGCACTGTTCCTGCCTCACCTCCATAGAAACAGCAGATGCCATGGCTTCCATACCCCTGATTTGGTGTGCCATTTCCCCCAAGCTCCTGGAATACCAGTGCTGCAACCTGCCTCTTCAGCTCCCTTAAGGAACATTTCTGAGATCTTCCGCTATGCATGACTCCGGGTCTCCCCTCCCCACTTTGCCCCTTGTCAGCTTGAAGTAGCCTTGAGAATTCAGCACCCTTGTTCCCCTACTTGCTCCCATAAATCACCTCTTTTTATAATAATCAAAATGGAGGAATGTTAATATTCTGACCTGCCTCCTTGAAATCCCATTGGTTAGGGCTGCCCTGCATCCTGATGTAGAAGCCTCTTCTTAAAGAAAAACTCTACCCTGCCTCTCTCCCTCTTTCTCTCTCTCTCTCTCTCTCTCTCTCTCTCTCTCTCTCTCTCTCTCTCTCTCCATTCCCATGAGGTGTGCACCCCCTGACCCTTCTCTCTCTTTTTTCTTCTCTTTCTTTCTCTCTTCTCTCCCTCTTTCCTATCTTCTCTCCATCTCTCTATTATAATAAACCATTTCCACATGAATGTAGTGTCTGGGTTGGGAATGTCTACCTGGCACCCTGCCACCATGCCTGCATGGAGTGGGTCACCTCCAGCCAGCCACTGCAATCTGCCCAGTATGCAAGCACGTTTCCCTGTACTCACGGGATACCCTCGGGGTCCATGCATAATATGTCATAACAGTGGTAGCTTGCTTACTGTTCAGAGGTTTAGTCCATTATCATCATGGTGTGACATGGTAGTATGCAGGCAGGCAAGGTGCTGTAGAAGTAGCTGAGTGTGCCACATTGGGTGCCAAATGTAGTCAGAAGTTTTTCTCCGTTTCTGCCTGGCCCGTGGTCCCACAGCTGCTTATAAAATAATTACTCAGAGGCTTATATTAACTACCAATTGTATGGCACATGGCAGGCTTCTTACTGACTAGCTCTTATACTTAAACTCATCCCATTTCTGTTCATCTATGTCACCATGTTTTCTGTGGCTTTACCTGTGTGCCATTACATGCTGCATCCTGGACAGTGGGCTGGTATCTTCTCATTCAACCTTCCTCTTCCCAGAATTCTCCTTGTCTGCTTATCCTCCCTATACTTCCTGCCTGGCTACTGGCCAATGAGCATTTTAGTAAACAAAAGCATTATCCCACGGCAGCTGAGTGTCCTACATCTTGCAGGCAACAGGAAGTGGTATATCTTGCAGAGTACAAACTCGTACAGCCACTATGGAAATCAATGTGGTGGTTCCTCAGAAAATTGGGAATCAATCTACCTCAAGACCTGGCTATACCACTCCTGGGCATACACCCAAAGGATGCTCCAATGTACCACAAGGACATTTGCTCAACCATGTTCGTTGTGGCTTTATTCATAGCCAGAAACTGACTATGATGTTCCTCAACAGAAGAATGGATAAAGAAAACATGGTACATTTATACAATGGAATATTACTCAGCTATTAAAATAAATGACATCATGAAATTTGCAGGCAAATGGATGGAACTAGAAAAAAATCATCCTGAGTTTGGTAACTCAGACCCAGAAAGACAAATATGGTATGGGTTCACTTATAAGTAGCTATTAGCTGTTAAGTAAGTAATCAAGCTGTAATCCACAGACTCACAGAAGTTAGGTAAAGAGGAGGGCTGTAGGAGGGGGCACATGGATCTCCCTGGGAAGAAAAAATAGATTTTGTGGGTGGACTAGGTGTACATGGGTACAGGAGTGGGAAGGATCACATTTGCAGGAGGTGGGAGGGGTGGAAGGAGAGAGTACAGGGAAAGACAGCTATAATTGGGGGGCATTTGGGGGTGGTATGGAAACCTAGCACAGTGGAAACTTCCTAGAATATGAGAGTGATCCTAATGAGGACTCCTAGCAGGATATGGAATCTGAACTGACCATCTTTCATAGCCAGGCAAGGTTTCCAGTGTTGGGACTAGGTTGCATTTGGTTGAGTTGTTGGCCAAGGAGGTTCTGTAGAGATCTCTAAACAACCCAGGCTGATGCTAGGACAGGAGATTGCTTTCTGAAAACTGACAGCAGGGACCCATTTCCAAGGACAACCTCCACACAACTCATTGAACACAGAGAGGTCAAGCTGGTGTCTGCATGGAGCCTTCACCAATATGTTCTAGTCTCTTTGGTGTGGGGAGATACTCTGCAGGCTATGGAAGGAGAAACCTGGACACCAACCCAGCAACAAACCCCTCAATTTACAACCTGTCCTGCCTGCCAAGTGTGCTGGGGCAACGGCGGCACAGAACTTGTGGGATGGCCAACCAATGTCTTGTTTAACTTGAGGCCCACACCAGGAGAGGAGCCCATGCCTGACACTGCCGGGGTGACTAAGAACCAGAGACTGGATAGCCCAGGGACCTAGGGTAGAACCAAACACTACTGACCAAAAATAAATAAACAAATAAAATGGTTCCTGATAATATTCTGCTATACTCGTAGATTAGTGCCTTGTCCAGTTATCATTAGAGAGGCTTCCTCCAGCAGGAGGTAGGAGTGGGTGCAGAGACCCAGAGACCCACAGCCAGACATTATGGGGAGAGAGAGTCTAAACTGGAGGTCTCCATCCGGTCCCTCCCCTCAGAGCTCAGGGAACTCCACAGAAAAGGGGGAGGAAAGACTGTAGGAGCCAGAGGGAATGGAGGACATGAGGAGAGCATGGCCTACTGAATCAACTAAGCAGAGATCATATGGGCTCACAGAGACTGAAACAGCAAGCAGAGTCTATATGGGTCTTCACCAGGTCCTCTGCAAGCCTGTTATGACTGCTGCTTGGTGTTTTGGTGGGACTCCTAATAGTGGGAGCAGAGTGTCTCTGACTCATTTGCCTGCTCTTGGGACTCTTTTCCTCCTCTTGGGTTGCCTTATCTAGCCTCAAAATGAGGACTTTGCCTTGTCTTATTGTATTTTGTTTTGTTGTGTTTGGTTGTTGTCTCTTGGAAGCCAGCTCTTTTCTGAAGAGGAAATGGATGGAGAGTGGGTCTAGGGGAGAGGAGAGGTGGGGGAGAGGTGGGGGGAGTGGAGGAAGAGGAAACTATAGTTGTAATACACTGTATGAGAGAATCTATTTTTAAAAAAATCCCTCACTAAGGAGCTAGTGACAGCTTCTAGGGGAGGGAGAGTCACTTTTCTTTAAGGGTGTGGTCCCTGGTAGGTTGACCATGCTCAATGTATGGTCCCACACCCCCATGACTGTACGGCAGCACAAACTGAATTTGGTGAGTTATAAAGAAAGAAAGAAAGAAAGAAAGAAAGAAAGAAAGAAAGAAAGGAAGGAAGGAAGGAAGGAAGGAAGGAAGGAAGGAAGGAAGGAAGGAAGGGAGAAAATGAGGTTGGGAGGGGTGAGAAGTTGGAGAAGAGTTAGGGGAAGAAAAAGGGAAATATGATCAATACTTGTGTACATTTATTAAGTTATCAATGAATTAATTAAAATATTATTTATTTTTAAAAAGTTAGAGGACATCTTCAGTTACATATCATGTTTGAGGACAACTTGGGCTAAGGAGACCCTGTCTTAACCAAACAAATCAAGTCTTGTCAGTCACAACAAATGAATAGATGAAAACATATCCACAGCAGAACATTATTCTGCCATAAAAATGAAGTCTTGTCATTTATGAGACATGAGTAGAAATGCAGATCATTACATTGGATGTGAGTGCCAAGCACAGAAAGAAAAGGCCGCGTGTCACTCGTACGTGGAGGGTGAAAGGGACCCAGCGGGTAAGGGTGCTTGCTGCCAAGCTGGAGGACCTGAGTCTGATCCCAGGCCGCACATGATGGAAAGAAAGAAGCAACTTTCAAAAGCTGGTTTCTGAGCTCCACATGAGTCACATGCAAGAAAATAAATGATAAATATATACATAAATAAATGTAAAAAACATTGTAAGTGGTCGCTGGAGGTGAGGAAGGCTGGTGGGAGGAGGGACTAAGAGGGGTTGGTTGATGAGTGTCAACATATAGTTAGGGAGAAGAAGCCCTAGGGGTCACACATCTCAGTAAATTGTTTCCAATCATGTATTCCGTGTTTCAAAACAGCCTGCAGAGCAGAGTTTGAAGTTTCCCCCAAAGTCGGTATGAGCACAGTAATAAACTGAGTCACAGTGATGCATCAGTGTCTCATGGAGGAGAAGTCAAAGCTCTTTCCCTTGGTGTCATTTAGCTGAGAGTGAGCCGGAGTCCAATTCTCTGCTTCATGCTCCCTCTGTCTCTGCCCTCTTGTTTGTCCGTTGTATGAGTCTGAATCTGTGCTGCCTTAAGGCTGTCTGGTAAATGTGTCCCTGTGTGTCTGTGTCTGTCTGTCTGAATGTGCCTGTCCCTAACAAAGGCCTTTGCCCCGTTTTTACTGCACAGCACAGAAAGCGTCACATGGGGAAGAAATGGGACACTTCACAGAAGTCTTTAACAGAGTTTACAAGGGATGACGTCACTGACTGCAACTGACCAGCATAGCAAACAGAACTACAAACACTGTGTTTATCAGGCAGTTTCTGCACGTTATGTTTAACATTGTGATAGATGATCATTTTTATAAGACAGCTTTCAGCCTGTATTTGCTGTTTGCAACAAATGATTATCATAAAATATATACATACACACATGCATTACTCTGTGTCAGAAGCATGGAGTACATAATTTAAAATTATACATTACATATCCCAGCACTTGGGAGGCAGAGGCAGGTGGATCCCTGAATTCGAAGTCAGTCTGGTCTACAGAGTGAGTTCCAGGACAGCCAGAGCTGCACAGAAAAACCTTGTCTACAAAAACAAAACAAAAAGTTGACAACATGGGAAATCTTCTCTTAAAGGCAGGTTAAATAAATAGACTGAATACAGAATAGAATTAACTTGCTCTGTAGACTAGGCTGTCCTCAAACTCAGAGATCCTCCTGCCTCTGCCTCCCATGTGCTGGGATTGCAGGCATGTGCCACCCTGTCTGGCCAGGAGAGCAGTCTTGGGTGACCTCTAGGTGTATTATTAACTCAGCTGTGAAGTCCTGAAAAGTTTCAGTCCCTAGACTGTAAGGGACATTTTCATAATACTGCACCTCCAGCTCTCAACACAGAGAAATAATCTTTATGGTGGAAGGAACACCACAAAAGACCATCCTTAAAGGTTCCTGCCATCACCCCAGATGGAGAATCAGCTGGATCTGAACAGCGGCTGAGATATGGAGAAATTTAACAGCATATTTGCAGGTGGGAGATTGGAAAGCCTGTCTAGCGTCTCCTGAAATCTGATTTAAATGGGCTTCATGCCAGGTGTTAGAGGTGGGTTGGATGCTTGCAATCCCAGGGCTTGGGAAGTGGAAGCAGGGAGATAGAGAATTTGAGGTCTAACTCAGCCATGTAGCAAGATAGAGGCTAGCCTGGGTTACATGAGACCCTGTCTTAAAAAGCACAACAGTAATACCCCCCCCCAATACTGTGAAATTAAAATGACCTTCATGATCAGAGCAAATTCTAGCATGTCTTTTCGTCACCGGTGTGATTTTTTCCCCCAAATGTGTATATTCACTTGTTTTATAGCCGTGTGTGTGTGGAAGTGGAGGAGAAAGCTGGGGAGAGCTTGCACCCCAGGTAAACAGCAGACTGTGAACACTGCACACTCCTCAGGTGACCAGGCCCTGCCACCCGGTGCCCTCATAGCAGGCTATCAGCTTACAGTTAAGCCTTTCCCAGACTGCTGAAGTGCCAACTGCACCATGCTGGGACTAGTGTGCATTTGGAGTAAGTAAGAGGTCTGGCTTCAGTGTGAGCCCTGGGGAATTTTGCCAAGAACAGAAAGCATGCTGGGTCACTTTACAAGCCGTTAATCCCCTCAGGGACAAGGAACCAGGGCCTGCCTTACCATCTTTGCAAACAGCAAATACAGGCTGACAGCAGTCTTACAAAATGATCATCTACCACAAAAGCTGCACAAGTGGTGATTTCCCTCCAGCCAGTCATTTCCCTGGTTTCCGGAAGTCCTCCTCAAGATCTGTTTGCTGACCGTAGAGCTCGCTCAACTTCTCTTATGTCTGTATGTTTGTTTGTTTTTCTTTCTCTGTCCTCCCTTTGTCCCTGGGGCTCTGATCTCACCATCCAAAAAACACCTTTTTCTCTTTCTCTTCATCTACACTGGCCCATTTTTATTGGCAGTTTGACGCAGCCAAGAATTACTTGGGAAGAGTCTCAGCTGGGGAATTTCCCAGATCAGATGGCTGGTGGGCAGATCTGTGAGATTGATTGACATTGATGTGGGAGGGCCCAGCTCACCACAAGTGGCCCTAAGCTGGTGGCACTGTGCTATTGCTAGCCCAGGAAGACCCCACTCTCGCCCAGTCATTAACGGCACTTCTTTCCTTTCTCCAAAGTGGCCTGCTTTGTGTAACAATTTTCACATGGCTCCTTTGTAATGGCTAAGAAAATTAGACTCTGTACCAAGCTCCTGATGGGGCGCCACACAGGGGACATGTGACAACAAGGGACCCAGGTGTTGTTGTTGTTTTATTATTATTAATGCTGTGTGACTGGGAATGAGAGACAGCTGAGGGAAGTAAAGTCAATTTCTCACGCAGCTGCTCACTCCACAGAGAATAAGATAGTTGTGCCTTCCTTTAAAAACCCGTCCTCCAGTCCCATTCATCTTTGGTGCATGAGCAGGCTTTTTGGAGCCCACTACCTTTGATGGGACACCTCCTGAGGCAGGGGGAAGGGCTTGGACTTGCCTCTACTGAAGGTGCCTCCACATGGGAGGCCTTGCCTTCTTGTGGGAGGGAGTGAAGGATGGGTTGGGAGGGGAGGCTGGGGGGTGGGAGGAGGGAAGAGGGGGATCTTTGGTGTGTAAAATGAATGAAAAATTTTTCTTAATAAAAAAATGATTAAAAAAAGTCTTAAACATAAAAAAAAACCTCCCTCCAGCCTCCTGTAGGACACACCTTCCATGTGACTTCCAGGCTGTTGTCCTGCTAGCAGTAGTAATAAACTAATTTAATTATAATTTGGGTTGCTCCTTTGGTCTTTTCAGATGGTCCTGAGCTGTCTGAAGTAGCTGAGTATTGGGAGCATAGCATGAAGGTCCTTGTGCCCACAGGTCTCTATAGAAACCAGGAATGTTAAGAATACAGGATTGTCTTTCCAATGGGAAAGACGTAATAAAAAACCAAAAACAAAACAAGACAACAACAACAACAAAACACCTGTTCTTCCATCCAGAAATCTGAGAATTGGAGGTGATTAATAGCCACGTTATCTGTTGGGTTAGGCCATATCAAGCTCCCACAACCAGGACCAGAGGCAGCTAACAGCCCAGATGACCTCTACACTATCTGTATGTCCAAGGCCAGACCAGCATCTTTCCTAGGCCCTTAAGCTAGCACAAGCAGATTGTCCCTAGAACCCATCTTCTTGGAAGAAATGACATGTACCCTGGCCAAGTTTTGATGAAATTTCACTTCTTTGTGCACAGGGTCGGAGGGTGGGGGGATTGTATTACACTAAGAAACTTTTTTCCAAATTATACTGTGTTTAAATTTTTTGGGAATAA
Organism: Peromyscus nudipes; assembly: GCA_902168325.1. Classification (NCBI taxonomy): domain Eukaryota; kingdom Metazoa; phylum Chordata; class Mammalia; order Rodentia; family Cricetidae; genus Peromyscus; species Peromyscus nudipes. The sequence goes on from CABHPH010159593.1 coordinate 10,570, forward strand.
ACTGCCTGATATCAGACTTTTCAAAGTCTTGATCCAAGTTGATGAAGTCAATCTGAACTGTGTTTCCATTCTCGTCTCTTCATGGTTTGCTGTCCTGCCTGGACCCCTGCAGAGACCCCCCTAGGCTGAGAACCAGCCAGTGGGAGAGTCCGCAAGCAGCTGCTGTGGGATGTTCTGTATGTTAAATGTGGTGCTCTGATTGGTTAATAAATAAAACAGTGATTAGCCAGTAGCCAGGCAGGAAGTAGAGGCAGGACAAGCAGAGAGGAGAATTCTAGGAAGTGGAAGGCTGAGCCAGGGAGGCACTGCCAGCCGCCACCATGACAAGCAACATGTAAAAGATACCAGTAAGCCACAAGCCATGTGGCAAGGTATAGATTTATAGAAATGGGTTAATTTAAGATATAAGAACTAGATAACAAGAAGCCTGCTGCGGCCATACAGTTTGTAAGCAATATAAGTCTCTGTGTGTTTACTTGGTTGGGTCTGAGTGGCTGCGGGACTGGCGGGTGAGAGAGATTTGTCCTGACCGTGGGTCAGGCAGGACTGGAAAACTCTAGCTACAAATGGCGCCCAACGGGTTGGCAAGAGTTTCCACCTAAAACCTGAGGAAAAAAGATTCTAAAATTCCTAGTTGTCTCTCTCAAGTTAGCGGCAGCCTGCGGGTTTGAGCTACTATGGTGGCTTCCTGGTGTTTGTGTGTTTGACTGGCAGTATGGTGGGAATGAGGCCTCTACAAACGACACATTACACTGCATGGTGGATTTAGTCTTTGCTAGTACAATTTAAAAAAAAGGAGGTTTCTGGGCTACACGCTGCTTTGATAGAAGCATAGACCCACTGTTTCTGAGAGTTGATGGCTCCCAGAGCTGGTGGTAAACTACCACTGCCATGTTGGGAAGCTGAGGTGGGCGGAGCCACCAGCCAAAGCTGTTATTTTAGCCCTAGTAATGCTGCAGTTTAAAGGAATAGGTTCACAATAAGACAGATTCAGAGGGAACAAGACTTTAAATGCTTTACAATGTGTGTAAAAATGTACGTATGCTTGGAAGAGAGAGAAAAAGGAATATATACAGTTATATAAAGAAATAGATAGTTTTTAAAAATAAAGTCTTTAAAGAGACAGTAAATGTAGTATAAAAATAAGCCACGTAAAGATGGATATTACACAGAGAATCTGGATTGTGTTGTCTTTGGGATTCTTAACTGCAGAAAACATTTGATTGTAAAAAAAAGCTGTTGAGTTAAGCCAATATGTATATTTTAATGACTTCAAAATTTGGATCTAAGGATATGTTGCTTTGGAAAGGAGGCTTTGCTTTTGTTTCTACAGAAAGCCAGAGGCTATGGATTTGTTCCAGATTAAGATACATCAGGTTTGACCAGCCAAGACCTCCTGAAAGATCTCTGATGACACCATGGCCCAGATGATCCAACATCCATAACGGTTTCAAGGCAACTGGCTCAGACAATACATCCTCACGGACTACTCCATAATCCTAAAATTTTCTTTGTGTCCCCATAAGATACAGTGCCCCCCTCCAGCAGGAAGTAGTATGAGAAGCTACACCCAAATTCCCAAATTTACCAAGCTGGCTTTGGAGATGGAATTGGCTCACTCCTTCTCTAAACCCAAGCATATTACTAAAAGAAAAGGTTAAGAGATTTTTGTGTCCCATATCAGAAGAGCCCTCTGGTGTGGGACAAAGAAAAACCAGTATTTCTATAAATGCAATCTCTTTCTAAAGAAGAAAAGGGGATATGATATAGATATGATAGGATAAAAGGGTAGATTAATGAAACTACTTTTAAAGAGCAACAACTTATTTGAAATGTTTTACATTGGTATAGCTTTTAGTTTATTGATACAAATTTAAAGTTAATTTTGTTATAATGTGTGTATATTTCTACTCTTGTTTAAGGTATTATGTTTGTACAGGTCATTTAAAATTGTAATGGATAATTAAAAATAGATTAATAATTAGTCTTCTATGATAGTCAAACTTGTAGCATGTTAGTTAAGTTTTCTAGGCATTCATAGATATATTTCAGATAGACAGGTAATCTTCAAATGCTTCAAAGACCTACAGAATATGGCATTTAAAATTTTTTAAAATTTAGACTTTCTGGACAGTGAGACATGTCTGCTCCTGACAGCACTGATTTACTTCAGAGAGGAGGATGGGCATTGAAGACACTCCATATGGAGTTTATCTTCACCTTGGCAAAAATAGCCATTTGGGCAAGAAACTGTTCTTGCCTGGACTGCTTGATTGACTGGACATGCAGGACCCATGGGAAGATGACCACTGAACTTTGCTTGGCAAAATGGTCCTTCAGGTTCCTGCTTCTCAGAGGAAACTGCCAGACATTCTACAGGACACAGAGAGAAGTGACTGAGGGACTCTAGGCCTGTGGGCTGAAGACAGATGCCCCAACTTTACAAAGGAACTTTGGATGACTGTCCAGGCTGCCAGCTGTCTCTGTCTACCCTGCAAGACTTCCAAAAGTTGCTTGCATCCTTCTCCCATTTCTCAGGTAATATTATATCCTTCTGGGACCTTTGATGTAGTTGAAGACTAGATAGTTATAATTTTCCTTAGTTATGATAAAAGATAAGTTAGATATGAAATCTTAGACTCACAAATATAAGATAGATAGGATATCTTCTTTAATTTTGCCAAATACAAATAGACTAGATATTATAAATAGACTAGATAGTGTAACTGTAATTCTTGCTTGATAATTGTTTTGTTATATGTAATTTTACTATGTGAAAGTTAAAATCTTCCTTTTTGAAAAAAAAAGAAAAGAGGAAGTGCTGTGGGATGTTCTGTACGTTAAATATGTTGTTCTGATTGGTTAATAAATAAAACACTGATTGGCCAGTAGCCAGGCAGGAAGTATAGGCGGGACAAGTAGAGAGGAGAATTCTGGGAAGTGGAAGGCTGAGCCAGAGAGACGCTGCCAGCCACCACCATGACAAGCAACATGTAAAGATACCAGTAAGCCACAAGCCATGTGGCAACTTTTGATTAATAGAAATGGGTTAATTTAAGATATAAGAACTAGATAGCAAGAAGCCTGCTGCGGCCATACAGTTTGTAAGCAATATAAGTCTCTATGTGTTTACTTGGTTGGGTCTGAGCGACTGTGGGACTGGCGGGTGAGGGAGATTTGTCCTGACCGTGGGCCAGGCAGGACTGGAAAACTCTAGCTACAAGCAGCATGCCTCCAGGCTTCAGCTTCTGTTTAAGTTTCCTTCCTGACTGCCCTCAGTGATGGACTGTGACCTAGAAGTGTAAGCCAAATAAACCCTTTCTCCTCAAGTTGCTTTTGGTCATGGTGTTTGTAACAACCACAGAGGTCTTTGACCTATTCCTGTCTCTTTCTGTCAAGAGGTGAGGAAGAGCTGTATTCCACTGTATGTTCCTGCTGCCAAACGCATGGGACCAAATGACCCTGGATTGACCCCTCCCATAATAAATCTTCCCTCCCTGTAGGTGTTTCTGTGAAGTCTGTTAATCTTAAAATTCGCCAGAAAAAAAATTCCACCAGTGTGGCTGAGTGTAAGCAAGCTTTTATTTAAAAATTAAATACTGACCAAGACAGAATTTTAGTCATGGTCATCACCTGGAAATTCTCCAGGTAGTGGCCTCCATGTGTTGGCAGAGCTTATATGGGCAAAGCCCATAGGCCAATGTACTTTGCCATGAGGCTTTGTGGTTAGTTTCCAAGATCTCCAACTTCCAGAATCCCAGGAAGTTACCTGGTCCTTGGGCAGGTGAGGCTTAAAGGTTAACTTTGGGTCTAACGGTCTTTGGTCACAGTGACATACAGTAACCAATACTCTTCATATATTGAAGTCCCAACCTCCAGTCCTCATTGTGATCCTGTTAGGACCATTGACGATGGTGATTAAAGTGAGGTCCTCCCGGAGTGTGATGGGCCCCTCACCAGTCTGATTAGTGTCCTTACAAAAGGAGTAATCGGCACAGATGGCAAAGGAGGATCATGCACACAAAGATGGAGGCAACAGAAACAGAAGGCTGGGCCGGGCTGAAGGGGGGCAGGCCGCTGACACTGTGACTTCAGACTTCCAGCCCCCAGAACTGGGAGACCAAAGTCTGTCATTTGGGCCACTCAGTCTGCAGGACAGATTGCATTTCCAGTCCCTAAGAGAAACCAGGAAGGGGGTATCACCACGGTGACATCTGACTCGGATATTGGCCAGAAACTTCACTTGTTTACTTATTTATTGGATGGCTTAAACTTTCCAGTTAATTCAAACATGCCTGAAGGTCAGCGTGGCTTTGGGCTGTCAACTGCATGAGTCACTTTGGCAGAGACACCCCCACCATTCAGTCTTTGGGTGATAAAAAGCCAGAAGGAGAAGGCAACAGACCCAAGACCCTCACTACCCAGGGGCTTCCCTGGCTTCTGAACCTCCTGACTTAGGTGTGGCCTGCTAAAGAGCCCTCCTAGCCCCAATCTCTGGGCTCCACAGCGGACACCACCTTGTCCCCCTTTCTGATCTTCTGGAGTGACAACACAGCATCCTGCTGTCGTTCCCTCACTGTCCAGTCAGGTTTGGTTGCTGCTGTTATCTGGGAAGAAGGAATCTCAGTTGAGGAAATGCCTCCACAGGACTGGCCTGTAGGCAAGTCTGTAGGGCATTTCCTTGGTTGGTGATTGATAACGGGGGACCCAGCCCACTGTGGGTGGTGCCACCCTCGGGCAAGTGGTCCTGGGTTGTACAAGAAAGCATGCTGAGCAAGAGTGAGCAAACCATTAAGCAGCACCCTCCATGGCCTTCACTTCAGTTCCTGCCTCCAGGTTTCTACCCCGAGCTCCTGCCCAGACAGTCTTTAATGATGGACTGTGATCTGAAGAGCTGTAAAATGGAATAAACCTTTTCCTTCCCATTTTGCTTTTGGTCATGGTGTTTTATCACAGCAATAGAAACCCTAACTAAGACACTTAGCAAAGACTTGGTATATATAATCTATGTTCTTAGCAGATGGCAACTAGGGATTCTTATTCCATCCAACTGCCCCCAGCAGTAGCCGCCATCAGTCCCACCTATTGCAAGACAAACCTGAGACTCAGAAGGCTTAGTAACTTGCCGGAGATATCCCGGTGGATAGGAGGTAAAATGAGCTTCCAACAAGCTGATGTGGGTGTAAGCTCTCAGGCACCCAAATAATTGCCTTCTTCACAACATTAGTGCTTCTGTTTTGTTTTTGTGTTTAGTGAGGGGGGCAGGGTGAATGCCCTGGACCATTCCATGGAGCTGTCATACCACCCAGAGAGAGCTGGTGTGGCTCACGAGGCTTCCTCATCCAATCTGGATAGGTGCCAGGGCCTTTCTCCTCAGCGGGTGCATTTCCCGTAAGTGGTGACTCTTGTGTGCTGTCTCTGAGGTCTGCCAACTCGCTCTTGTCAAAAACAGCAAAGCTCTGTGCCTGCTGGCCAGGGCCTTTGAACTGTTTCCAAATAATAGCAACAATCTTGAAAAAGTGCCTGGAACTGGACTCTGCTCCCCAGTTCAGCCCAGACCAGCCTCCACTGCCTCAGGCCCAGAACCTCCTGGCTTAAATGTGTCCTGGATATACAGAGCAGATGTTTGGGAGCTGGGGCTGGTGGGGAAGCGGGACCCTTGGGCTAGTAGTACGTGTGTGTGTGTGGGGAGGGGGCTTGGAGCTTCAGACAGGAAGTGGGTGGTGTCCATGCCTCTCTGCTCCTTACTTCTTCTATAGCCGCACCATCTCTAGCTCTCTAGGCTGGGCAGAGACACTGCTGGGCATACCTCACAGGCTTGTTCACCTTTTCCTCACTAACCACACAGCACCCAGTGCCCAGAATGTTCAGGGAGCATCCTTCATCGTTCAAAAGTCACATCCATTCTTCTAGAAAATAGTTCTCAACCATCCTGATGCTGTGACCCTTTAATTCCGTTCCTCATATGGTGGTGACTCCCAACCATCAAATTATTCCATTGCTACTTCATACTGTAATTTTGCTACTATTATGAATTATAATGTAAATACCTGTGTTTTCCAATGGTCTTAGGCCACCACTGTGAAAAAATTGTTCAATAACCCCAAAGGGGTCGAGACCCACAGGTTGAGAACTGCAGGTCTAGAAGTAAGTCCTAGAGAGAGTGTGGGGAGGTGAAAGGTCAACAGGCCAATAAGACAAGAGGATTAAAGATCACCAGAAAGTACTAGAAAGGGAACAAGTCCAGCTGGGGTTTAGATCTGAAAACTAGAGAGGACTTAGCCTGCAGGATGTGAGCCAGGTGAGGGAAGGCTCCTGAGAAGGAACTTCCTACTTTTGGCCCTGGGGGATTCAGGAAGGGAAGGACGTGCTACTAGGGAACAGCAGGTGCAGGAACCCTGAGGTAGCAGGAAGTCTGGGACTTTGTAGGAATCTCAGCCTGGTGGATGTTACCAGAGTCTTGCAAGAGCTAGGGGCCATGGAAGGGGAGAAAGGTCAAAGGCTCTGACTAGGCGGGTCACTCTCTCTACGGGGATAACTTAACTAGACCTCTAGCTGCTAGGGGCCATAGAAGGGGAGAAAGGTCAAAGGCTCTGACTAGGCGAGTCACTCTCTCTATGGGGATAACTTAACTAGACCTCTAGCTGCTAGGGGCCATGGAAGGGGAGAAAGGTCAAAGGCTCTGACTAGGCGGGTCACTCTCTCTATGGGGATAACTTAACTAGACCTCTAGCTGCTGGGGCAGAGGTGGTTCTTAAGTGCTCCCCAGCACAGGAGCTATGGAGGAGTTGCTGGACTCCAGCTACTCAGAGGAAGCCAGAGGTCCAGGAAGCACCTGCTTGTGGGGTGACAGGCTCCACACTCACAACCAACTGCAGAAGGCCTGTTCACCTTACACTCCTGCGTCTTGTCCTGGCTAGTGAAGGACATGTGGCTTCTTGGATCTGTTAACCAATTCTCACACCATCCTGGCCAAAGGGCAGGTTGCTGGGGAGGCCAAAGACTGCATCAGAGCTTGGCTTGGCTCTTTTGTGCTCCCCACCCCTCAATCAAGGGAAGGTCTTGGCAGGATCTGGTAGCCAGGAATGACCAGGAAGAGAGGACAAGAAACAGCACCCTGACCATGACCTTCAGTGCACACCTCCCGCCTCCAGACAGGCCCCATGTGAATCACTCCTACCACTCACTTAGATCTTTACAACACTCCACGAGGGAGAGGCTCGAATAATAAGGTCATTCCAGGTGGGGACAAAAGTCAGACACAGGCTCTCTATCCTGACATTGAAGGTCACGTGGCACTGTGGTCAAGTTCAAGTTAGAAGTAGGCTATTACTGTAACAGCCAGGCTGTGATGGCGCACACCCTTAATCCCAGCACTCGGGAGGCAGACGCAGGCGGATCTCTGTGAGTTCGAGGCCAACCCAGGCTACAGATTGAGTTCCAGGAAAGGGTGCAAAGCTACACAGAGAAACCCTGTCTCAAAAAACAAAAAAACAAAAAAACAAAAAAAAAAGAAGTAGGTTGGACTGGTTGGACTGAGATCAGACAGGAGAAGGCCCTGAGCAGGAGATGCCAGACAGGATGGAGGCACCACCTCCACCCCAGCTGCAGTGGCTGTTCACCATGAGCACTCTGTTCCCATGGTAGGAATCCCCAAGATCCAACTGGACCCTTGCAGCTGCCCTGTCGCACCAGGGATGACTCTACCATCTCTCTTCAGGTAGGCTTGCATCTTAGCAATTAAAAGCAAGGACCAGACCATACCAAGGATTGTTTTTGCACAAGATTCTACCTTCACTAAACTGACATTTGAATTAAGCATCAGATGATACACACTGTAATCTCAGCACTCAAGAGATGGAGCCAGGGAGATGACAAATTTAAGGTCAGCCTAGATGATAGTGAGACCTTACCTAAGATAAAATAAAACAATAAAGAAAACTCAGGGAGCTGGGGATATAGCTCAGTGGGTAGAGTGCTTACCTAAAATGCACAAATTATGGGTTCTAGACCCAGCACACCATAAATCAGGGTTGGTAGTACATGTCTAATCCCAGACCTCAGGAGGTAGAGGCAGGAGAATGGAAATTCAAGGTCGTTTTTGGGTATAAGTTCAGGCTAGCCTGGGCTACATGAGACTGTCTCAAAAAGGCCAAAACCAAAAAATAAAACAAAATCATAACTAAGTTAGTAACTAAGTGTGGTGTTACATGCCCACAAGTCTAGCACTCAGCACCCAGAGGTAGAGACAGGAGGATCAGAAGTTCAAGGTTATCCTACACCAAAAATGTTATGCCAGCCTGGACTGCGTGAGACACTGAGATCCTGGCTGCAAAGGGCGAGAAGGTACAGCACTGCACAGGAGGAAGAATGTGCACTGGCCCCAGGGGAGCAAGCCTGTGTGGCCCCCAGGACAGGAAGAATCCAGCGGCTGTCCTCACAACAGGTACCAGCCACAGATGGCTGCCACCTTGTCATGTGGCCTGGCGAGTCCTAGTCTGGAGCTGGCATCCACGTGATGGAAGGCTAAAGGTAGAAAGCCAGTTTCCCTACTCACCTCTGCACAGGCCCTGGGCCAACTGTGGCTACAGACTGGAGAAGGCTGTGCAGTCTGTGCTAAGCACAGTGTGGGTTGCCTGTGGTGTAGAGGGTATGAGGTCCTGTGTGCACAGATAAGCACTGGAGAAGCCAGGAAAGAGAGACACACAGGCTTCTCTCTTCCAAGCAGTGTTGACCTGTCTTCCTCCAGGAATGCTGAGAAAGGATGCAGTTTATGACCTGGTGATCCTTTGCTATCTGCAGGGCCTGACGTCACCGTATCCCCCAGAATTGCATGCTTGTTTATCCCAGACTTTTCCCTCCTAAATCTCGAGTATTGCTTCTCAGTCCATAAACCCATCTTTTTGAGAGATGTCACTTGTACTCTGCAGCAACCTAAGTGAGTTCTATGTCACCTTAGGACCAGGTCACCCCTGACTCCCATGGGCATATGTCCACCTCAGTCATTCTTCCTAGACTCTTATTTTGAGCACTGTTTCTGAGTCGCCAGTACCCAACACAAAGAAGCCATGTGTACTTTGTAGAGTTTCAATATAAACATGTCTTAAGTTTGTTGTTCATGTGAGACTAAGTCAATTGTCATCAGGAAACTTTTTCCGAAATTGTGCTGAGCTAGAATAAACCACCCAGTGTCCGACTCTGAAACTTTGGCCCAGCACTGGCTAAGTAAGTCTGGCTGAACTGAGTTTCGTTCTTACCTCCCTTGGATTGTTTCCCTGCCAGCTGTGATGCATGGAGGGACCTCCACACTGTGGGAGAAGGCCGATGTCCCTTGCTTGCTGGGGACATCCCTCTCCATGCTGCTCCGACCACTACCAAGCCGGCTGCAAACAGCCTGTAGACGAGGCCCAGCCTTGCTGTTCCCTGCCTCTGGCACCATCCCAGCTTCCAGAGTTACATGGACACTCTGTGTCAACCTGTCACCTCACCAGCTGTCCCAGGAGTGGGCTGAGGTGACATCCTCAGGACACCAGGCGGGAGCATCTGTTGTGAGCAGGTCTCTCATTTCACAGGTGGAGGCCAGACTATACACAGGACAAAGGCGGGTGTGGCGCATGGGGGAAGGGAGCAAGGGGAAGAACCCCCCTGAGTTAAGGCATTTCCCTGGTGCTGACCACATGCCAGGTATGACATGTATGTGAATTTGATTTCAACACACTGTGAGAAATAAAAGCATTTATGAGACAATCAGGGTGATACCTTATGTGATGCTGAATAAGATCCCTGACAGGGATGAAGGTCTGTTGTTGCTGCTGCTGCTGCTGCTGTGGCTCTTCCTCTTCCTCCCCCTCCTCCTCTTCCTTCTCATCTTCTTCATTCCCATCCCCTCCTCCTTCTCTTCTTCCTCCTCCTCTTCTTCCTCCTCCTCTTCCTCCTTCTCTTCTTCCTCCTCTTCTTCTCTTCTACTTCTCTTCCTCCTCCTCCTCCTTTTCCTCCCCCTCTTCCTCCTTTTCCTCCTCTTCCTCCTCCTCCTCTTCCTCCTCCTCCTCTCTTCCTTCTCCCTCTCCTCCTTCTTTCCAGCACTGGGGATTAGTGATGTGCATGCTGACATTCCTAGCCCTGGTTTTTACTTTTTGTTTTTTTTTTGTTTGTTTGTTTGCTTTTTTGGTTTTTTGAGACAGGGTTTCTCTGTGTAGCTTTGCTCCTTTCCTGGATCTCGCTCTGCAGACCAGGCTGGACTCGAACTCACAGAGATCCGCCTGCCTCTGCCTCCCAAGTGCTGGGATTAAAGGCGTGCGCCACCACTGCCCGGCTGGTTTTTACTTTTTATTTTGATGTAAGGCCACATTCACTAAGCTACCAGCTGGGCTTGAACTCACTTTATAGCTGAGGCTGGCCTTGAACTTTGCACCTTCCTGCCTTGGCTTCCTTAGCAGCCAGGCTTACAGGCCTTTACCACCAGGTTTGCCTTTCATTGTCCTTTTTAAAAAAAAAATGGTTGTTTTGGGGTTTTTTGTATGTGTGTCTTATTTTGGTTTTTGTTTTTACTTTTTAAGAATAGAATGTTTTTATTAATTCACTGAGAATTTATACAATGTATTTTGATCATATTTACCTTCCACTCCCCCCCATTTCCTCTCTATCTACTCCTACCTCCTCCCAACTTCATGTCCTCTTTTTTATTTTCTTAAATAACCTACCAAGTCCAATTGTGCTGCCCACATATTCACAGGTCTGGGCTCTGGGCTATCTGCTGGAGCAGGGTTGGCCTACCAGGGACAACATCCTTAAAGACAAGTGATTTTTCCTTTCCGCAGAAACCATCAGTTGTCAATAGCTCCTCAGCTAGGAGTGGGGCCCATGAGCCTCTCCCCTTGATTGTCCATTGTAAGGCATGTGGTAATGTTGTGACTTCAAAACATTAATATTAGGTTGGGTGCGGATGGCAGCATGCAACGATAATCCTAGAGTTGGGGAGGCAGAAACTCACCTGTCAGCGAACCCGGACACTGATGAGCTTCAAGCTCAGAAAGAGACCCTGGCTCAGAAGAATTGGGTGGACAGCAGCTATTGTCACAGACCTCAGGCCTCCACACTCACATACGTGTATGTGTGTGTGTGTGTGTGTGTGTGCACGTGCACACACCCACAAGAACACATTCATACATACATGTACACCACACACACACACACACACACACACACACACACACACACACACACAAGATGAGAGCTAGACATGTTATTCAATTGGTAGAGCACTTGCCTGGCATTCACCAAGCCCTAGTTTTGATTCTCAGAACCACATAAAATCAGACATGGTGACACACAGCTGTGGTCCCAGCCCTTAGGGTACAGAACTGGGAGAATCTGATGGAAGGCTATTCTCAGCTACAGAGTGAGTTTGACATCAGTCTGGAACCCACGAAACTTCATCTCAAAAAAACAAAACAAAAAAACAAAACAAAAAAACACCAACTTAGATTCACGCCTTTGAAGTCTGTCACTCACTGGTCCTGCTGCAAAGACAGACAGGTCATGGAAGGATGAGATAGACATAAGACTCATGTCCTTGTGCCGTGGGACCACAGGGGTCCCTCAGGTCCCAGGGCCTATGTGGATGACGGTTAAATCACCATCACCAGGGCATAGCTTGCTAAGCCTCTACTCTGAGAGGGCACTTTATATGCACTGTGTGTAGTCCTGGTCATCCTGGATGGGAGAAGTATGGTCCCACTTTATAATTATGGACACTGAGACCAGGGCGACGGTGTTTCCTGCACAGGCCACCCATCCAGGCTTCCTGACAACCAGACATTGAGCTCCAGGGGGTCTCCAGAGCCCAGTGGCCGCACAGCCTGCAGACCCCCCAGGGGCTGTTTGGGCTCCAAGGCTCGGCTACAGGACCAGGGAGAAGACTGAACCTTGACGTTCTGCTCCCTGCCCCTGGTAGGCCAAAAGGATCAGAGAGCACGGAAAAAACGGGGAGCATTACCCACAAGTCTCTGCTCTAACATTCCCTGTATTCCAAATACTCCCAGTATTTCCCTTATGGAAAGAAGGTTTCCAAACCCCTCCCTGGAGATTCCAACGGCCTGGAACAGACTCGTCATACCTACCTATTAACAGGTGACTCCTCACAAACTAAAAACAGGGGGAAAAGCCTGGAATCTCTCCCTCTACTTTGTGTCTCTCCTTGTGTTTGCTTCGGACTCCTGTCTGATTCTGTGTAGACATGGGAATTACGAAGACCTGTCTATCTACCTTCATTCCCCCTCAAGACTGAAGAGAGACAGGTCAGTATGTGGTACCTGCCATCGCCCAAGACTCCAGATCAGCTGACTTCCCCGGCAGGCCAACTGCGGATGACGTCAGTCATCCCTGATAGTGAAGCTGCACCCTGGAGCAGATCACCTTAGAAGAACCAGGTGAGTTCCCCCGTTCATATCAGTGTGAAGAGATTAACAATATTTCAGATCAACTGGCACAACTGAGCTGAACAGTGAGGGGCAGGGCCGTCTCTCAGCCAGGACCACTTCACTGGGCAGAATACCTCTTGCCCCATCTCAGTTCTCTCTGTACTAAACTTAAAGCTTGTATCTGTGCCCTGAAGATGAATTCAGGGTCCCTAGGCCCCGTCATCTGTTTCTTCCCAGATTGAGTGCTGATTGAGTCTCTTCTGTTTTCACTCTTCCTCACCTCTCCTGTTGGTGTATGGGACAGGTAGCTGAGTCAGCTTCAAGGTGGATGATAAATTCCCTGCACAGTTCTTGGTCTTCGCCCTCCTGTCCTCTGCCCTGTGAGGACAGACCAGGGCAGGTGGAGAGCAAAGTCACCTGGTGTTCATGGGGTGACCTTCGTGGCAGAAGCAGTGGTTGTTCCTGAGGCTCCCCACCCCGAGAGTGTCAGTTAGCCCTAATGGGGCTTCCAAGGGGGTTTTCCCAACTGTCCCCAACTCAACAAACACCAGCAGCTGCTGGTGCTCAGGGTCAGAGGAAAAGCCCCTAAATGCACTACAACGGCCTCTCACCTCCACCTGGCCTCCACTGTGGACACTTTCCCCAATCCACTCCTGGTGGCCTCTCCATGTCACATCTGTGCCTGGAGCCAGCTGTGGTTGGGGAAGAGCCAACTCCACTTTCCAGAAAGCCCAGCCTCGGTGATCGTAGATCCTGATGCCTCAAAGGCAATCCCGACCTTGGTCTCACTTGGGAGTCATAAGAGAACTGAACTCTGCTGCCCGGATAGCGCAGCCAGGCTCCATTCCAGCAGAGCCTCCGGCCCTTCCACAGACACCGCCAGGTGGAGGCCCAAGAGAAGGCACTGGATCTGACCCCTGTGAGCTTTGGCAGTTCTGTTGGACTGACTCCAGTGGACTATGGTGGCAGTTGAATGGTAGAGGTTTTAGAAGCTACTAGAACTGATGCTGGGCTTGGAAATACACATATGATACTGAGGATTGAGCCAAGCGCCTCTTGTATGCAAGGCAAACAATCTAGAACTCTTTCAAAAGCACGTGTGTGCGCGGACACACACACACACACACACACAAATACATGCACTCCAATAAACTTTTTGAGACAGGGTCTTGCTAAGTTGCCCAGGCTGGCCTTGAACTTGTTCTGTATTTCAGGCTAGCCTAAAACTTGTGATCTTCCTGCCTCAGCCTTCCTAAGTACTTCGATTTCAGGCCAACTTTACCATTTCAGGCATGGTCTGACAAATACTTTGAAAGGCTCAGCCCCCGAGGATGGCCTCCACCCTTCCTCCAGACAGCATCTCTGTGGCCTAAAAAATGGTGCATACAGCTGGCAGCCTCTGGCACAGCCAGAGGATCAGACATGCGGCAGCTCCTCACTGCACCCCAACCAGGGCCACAGGGTAGGAGATGCTGTGGAGCTTGTGGCCCAGTGTCCCCCCCCCCCGTGGGGGTCACCAGGATTCAGGCTAACACCTGCTTGGGGGCAGGGAGAAACTCGAACCAACAGCCTTGGCTTCCTGGCACTGAGCTCTCTACCCCAGGGTAGTAGAGCAGGGATGTGGGGGCTGAGGAAGACTGTGGAGGTGATGGGGTAGGAACTGGGAAATGGGAGGGGCAGGCCACAGAGGAGGTGGAGTGACTGTCCTGGGCCAGGAGAAGGCCAATAAGGCCTTCCCATGTCAATAGCTACTCTCCTCAGTGTGCCCATTTCTATAACAATACCACAGTCCCCAAGCCAAGCAACGTGATCCTGATCACACCTGGTTTGTTTGCTTGCTTTTCTATGCAGTCAGGCAATTTTCTGCCTCAGATTTCCAGGTGTTGGGGTCACAGGTCTGCACTACTATACCTGGCCCAGAAAAATCTGCTTTTCATAGAGCTTGAAAACTTTCCTTCCAACCTGAGTGTGGCTTCTGGATACTGACGTACAGTCATTCATTCATCCCTTCTGGAATCTCCACAACATCCCTAACACACACACACACACACACACACACGCACACACACACACACACCTGCCACCATCCCTCACTGTCCTGGGTCCTGCAGGTCTGTCCTGTCTTTGCCCCAGCTCCCTGCTCTCAGCTTCTGCTAGTTGCTACAGCTTCCCGGAGGATCCTCTCTGGTCCCGCCCCAGCCCGAGACTGCGCACTGCGCAGAGCCCCTCCCCCCACAGACAACCAAAGCAAAGCTGCCAGCTCCTAGCATCCCTCCTGGTGGCTGCTTGCTGGGCATCCTAAACCTTGGGCGGTGAAGGGAGGAGCTGGAGCCTGCGCTGTAGGGTCAAGTGGTACCCAGGAGAATGAAGCAGGTAGGCCTGTGGGGATGCCCCGCCGTGAGGAGGATGATGGCAAAGAGCCGAGAGAGAGGAAGATAAATGCACTGGCCTTGGAGCCTAAGGCTGAACTAGGCCCAGTGTAAAGAGGGAGGGGAAGGAAGCCTGGAGTGGTAAGGGAATAATGCTAGGAGAAGCAAAGAGGTGTGCCCAGGAAGATGGGCCCTTAGGAGTGGAGGTTGGGTGTGTGTCAGTGGGGCCTGCCATCTGTGCCCGGTGTCCCCCAGGCCCTCGTGGACGACACTGAGGATGTGTCCCTGGACTTCGGCAATGAAGAGGAGCTGGCTTTTAGGAAGGCCAAGATCAGGTAAGTTGAGACCAGGCCTTGGGCCACTGGTCCCAAACTGCAAATTCATTCATTTAAAATCCACGGAGCAACTACTGTGTGCAGTCACACAGACCCTGCCCCCTTGGAGCCTACAGTTGGGCAGGGAGACTGCTAACTTATGAGGCAAATATATTAACAGGGTTAGGAAGAAACCAGCATGGTGAGCAAGAGACGTTTCCAAGAGGTGCTCTCACGCTGTAGCACAACCAGGGGGTGTTTCTCTGACTTTTAAGCTGTGAATAAAGGATGAGAAGCAGGCAGCCATAGGAGACTCTGGAGGAAGAGTTCCCAGCTGAAGGAAGAGCACGTGCTGGGATCCTGCAGCCTTGTTGCAAGGTCAGAGAAGAGCACCGTGGCTGTGTGGCAGTGTAGGAGGGAGTCGGTGGGTGGGGAACTGGGCAGATGAGAAAGTGCTTGCCACTCTAACCAGCCAGGTCCCAGACCTGCTTGGCACCTTCAGCAGCCAGGAGGCAGCAGGACCAAGGTGGAGAAGTGACTTGGAAGCATGCTGGCCAGTGGCCTGAGAACCCAATCCTCTAGAAACATTCCCAGTTCAGCCACAACCACTTGTCCATTTTGCTCATCTCTTCTTCCAACTAGCATACTTGGCAACCGGTCCCTGGTACCTTCCTTATTTTTTCTGGTGCTGGGGATGGAACTGAGGGCCTTGTGCACCCTTGGTAAGAGCACTACCACTCTGCTGAATCCTCAGCCATTGCTCTTATTGTCCCTCCCGTCAGCTCTTCCTTAGAACGGAACACACTGCATTCTCTCCCTATGGTCACTATAACAAGTTGTCACAAACATGCTGGTCTCACGTAACTAACTCAGTTGGTGGAGTTCCTGCCTAGCATGCACAGAGCTGTGGGTTCCTTCCTAAACATAGCATAAATGAAGCATGGTGGTGCATGCGTGCATGTGTCTACACATGCACACTCGCACATGTGTGTGCATACTCCTTGTACTTCTCACTAACAAAGGTATTTGTGACAACATCTCAAGCCTGCTCAGCAATCTCAGGTAATTTACACTTCAGGATCCTTTACTGTGTGAGGTCTGGGGATGTCGCTCAGTTGGTATAGAGTGCTTGCCTCGCATGCAGGAAGCCCTGGGTTCCAGTCTGTACCAAACACTAAATAAACTGGGCATAGTGGCACACACCTGTAATCCCAGTGCAAGGGACGTGGAGGCATCTTGGTCATCCTCAGCTACATGGTGAGTTCAGGACCAGCTTGGGCTGCATGAGCCTTTCTGTTTCTGTCTGTCTCTCTTAGATCCTTTACTAAATGAAGATGCCAAGTCCAAAAACTGTGACATCCACAGGTTCCAGAGACAGGTTCCAGATACTGAAGGCACATTATTTATCCTTCCGTACTGTGGGAACTGGAGTCCTAAGTGGAGGAGTTTATAGATCATGCAGACAATCATGTGTTCAGTACCTGGTGAATATCACCTGTTGGCCTGACCCTGGGCTGGTGCATCAGGTTATGCAGTGTGCAGGACCCAGCCCCTGCCTATGGAGTTGCCCAGGTTAGAGTATAAGGACACTTCTGCCATGTAAGGGTCAGGTCCCGCTTGCTGGGGGCTGTCCTATGCAACCCTTGCTTGCTGCCTTTCAGCTAGTTTTCTCCTCCCTTATGCTGCTCAGCAGCCCCTGCCTAGGGAATGGTGCCACCCTACAATGACTGGGTCTTCCTACATTAACGATCAAGACAGTCCCCCACAAACATGCCCACAGGCCAACCTGATCTGGATAATTCCACGTTGAGACTCTTCTCAAGTGATTCTAGGTTGTATCAAGTTGACAGTAAAACCAGCCAACCTAGATGTACTCACCAGCTATATTGTGGTGGTTACTAGCTACCTGTGGCTGTTGGGCATTGGAACTGTGGCTAGTGATATGGAATTTGATTCTGTTTAATTTTAGTGTAAATCTAAACAGCCACATGCAGCTTCTGTCCTGGATGAATCAGATCTAGAGCTCTTTTTCCCTAGAAGGATTTTGTCGGGGGCAGTGTTGGGGTCAGGACTGCAGGATGAAGACTGCCTTAACCTCTTTCCTGATGCTGTGGTAACCCTGACAACTTAAAAAAGGAAGCAGTGTAAGGAAGGAAGGGTTTTGTGTGGCTCACAGTTCAAGAGCCAAGTACAGCATGGTGGGAGTCACCATGGCAGGGGCTGGTCAGCTGGTCAGAGTGCGTCTCTAGTCAGGAAGTGGAGTGGAATGCTTGCGCTCAGGTCTGTTTCCCTTTTTATATGATGTAGGATCCAAGCCCAGGGGATGGTGCTGCTGATGGTGGGCAGGTCTTCCCACTTCCATCAGTTTACTCAAGATAATCCACGTTGGGTGTGCTGAGAGGCCTGTGGTCTCAGATAGTTCTAGATCTCCTCAAGTTGGCAATTGAGATTACGCATCATAGACTGATTTAGGAGCAGAAGAAAGCAGAGGCTAGGAGGGTGGCCAGGACACTTGGAAGGTACAGTCTACCTTGACTGTGTGGTAGCTAAGGTGTGGGTGATGGACAGGGAACTGGGGAGATGGATTAGTGGGTAAAGCACTTGCTATGCAAGCCTGGGGACCCGAGTCAGATTCCAGCACTCACATAAAACGGTGAATGTAGCTGCGTGTGTCTATAACCCTAGTGCTTCGGCACTGGAGACAAGGTTAGGGTTTCCGTCCACTAGCTTAGAAAAAAAAAAAAAAAAAAGGTAAGGTCTAGGCTCAGTAAGAGACCCTGCTCAAGGTTAATGCCCTTCTCTAGCAACACACACACACACACACACAGCTGTGGGGTGGGGACAGGTAGTCAGGGATGATGTTCATGCTTCTGGTCTGGGGCCCAAAGTTAAAGGAACGCTTGTAGAGCAAAGATGTTGAGCTTTGAATGGTCCTTGATGGACTGTCATGGAACATTTAGTTTCAGTGGGCAGCAGGGAGGGGTACCTCGGAGCTGGAGGAATTACACTCACTGTAGATCTGGAGGCAGCTACTCATCAATCTCAGAGCTGCCGATCCCAGAATCCTCTGATGTGCCAATGCTGATTTATCAGCCTGCCCAGGGATTAGTGGATTCATCAGGGATGTGATGTGTAGGCAATCCGGAGAATGAGCGCACTCAGCGTGAAGAATTAGGTTCTTTATTTTGTTTTGGTTTTAGTGTGGTTTATTGAGACAGGATCTTACTATATAACCCAACTCTAGGATCCTCCTGCCTCCACCTCCCAAGTGCTATGACTATAGAGGTCACACACACACACACACACACACACACACACACACACACACACGGCGCAAAGTGGATTCTATTTACTTACTTGGTTGCTTACTTTTTTTGACAGGGTCATATGTAGCCCAGGCTGGTCTCGCTATGAGCTTGAAATGATTCTTCTGCCTTTTTGTCCCAAGTGCTGAGATTACAGGTGTGTGTCACCACACTTGTTTATGTGGTTCTAGAATGTCTTAGTTACAGTTTCTATTGCTGTGATAAAACACCGTGACCAAAGGCAACTTGGGGAGGAAAGGGTTTATTGAACTTAAAACTCTCAGGTCACAGCCCATCACTGAGGAGTTAGGGCAGAACTCAAGGCAGGAACCTGGAGGCAGAAACTGAAGTAGAGACCGTAGAGGGATGCTGTTTACTGGCTTTCCATGGTTTGCTCAGCCTACATTCTTATAACATCCAGGACCACCTGTCCAGGGGTGGTACCATCTCCATTGAGCTGGGTCCTTTCATACAGATCATCAGTCAACAAAACGCTCTACAAACTTGCCAACAGGCCAGCCTTATGGAGCATTTTCTCATTTGCGTGTCCTGCTTGCCAAGTGACTCTAGCTTGTGTCAAGTTGACATAAAACTAACCACGTAGAGCTCGAACTCAGTACCTACTCGAGCATTCAAGGGGATTCTTTTTTTTTTTTTTTGGTTTTTCGAGACAGGGTTTCTCTGTGTAGCTTTGCGCCTTTCCTGGAACTCGCTTGGGAGACCAGGCTGGCCTCGAACTCACAGAGATCCGCCTGCCTCTGCCTCCCGAGTGCTGGGATTAAAGGCGTGCGCCACCACCGCCCGGCTCAAGGGGATTCTTAACTGGGATGTCCGAGTGGGTTTTT
The DNA here is from genome assembly GCA_902168325.1 of Peromyscus nudipes. Lineage (NCBI taxonomy): Eukaryota > Metazoa > Chordata > Mammalia > Rodentia > Cricetidae > Peromyscus > Peromyscus nudipes. The sequence goes on from CABHPH010159593.1 coordinate 29,822, forward strand.
TGGGGGGTGGTCCAGGAACCTTTGAAAACTCTTATCTGAGTTTCACATAGGTCATTCTGAGTTATCAAAGAGGCCACGGTCTGCCAAAGTTCTGAATCACTGGTATAGCATGAAGACGATTGTTGGGGAGTTTTCTTGTTTACTTCGCATTTTGCAGTAGGGAATTCCTAATCCCATGTTGATTGCCTGTTGATTGCATGTTGACTTAAAAGTCAGATGCTATCATAGGAGGCTGTAGCCATCGTCCACTTCTTCCCTTATCATTCAGTGGCCTTGGGTCACCATGCCTTGCCTCCACTGACCTGTCTGTAACATGCAGAGGTTTGACCAGCTTGGTCTTGACGTGTGGCTGCTAAGCAGCTACCGGGTGCCTGATGTGTGCCCTGTAGTTACTGTCCATGGTTCCAGGTCGGGGAGGTACAGTGCTGAGGCTGGGTTCCTTAGGCACCAGTGGAGGGTGTCATTCCACAGCATAGCTGGAGAGGACATACCTGCCATCCTGTGTGTGCATGTGTGTGTGTGGGGGGGGGGTGCGTGCGCGCACACACATGCGAGTGTGTATGTTCCCCGGGTTGTTTTGCATTTTTCTTTTTGGTTAGTTTTTTGAGGCAGGGTCCCCATATGTAGCCCAGGCTGACATTACAGGGCTGTGTTACCACACCCAGTCTGCTTATTTTATTTTACTGTGATTTTTTAAAAAAGACAACAATGTATCCGAGCTCTGTCTTTCCCTTTGTACAGGGCAGTGGTGCTTGGGTAAGTTCACATAGCTGCAAAATGGAACTTTTTAATCCTGCAGAAGTGAAACTCTGTGCCCATTAAACCTTTCTGCATTCCCATTAACTACCTGCTAACCACCATTCTATTTCCTGTCTTCTCAAATCTGAATCACAGCGCTTGCCCTTTATGGCCGCTTCTTTTACTGACTACAATGTTGTCAAGGTTTATCCCTGAATTTTCTCCTCCCTTAAAGCTGAATATTAACCCATGTTGTGAGTCTGCCACACTCACAGACAGTTGTTGACTTCCACCTCTCGACCCTTGTGACTAATACTGTCCTGCCAATGGGTTTGCACACACCACCTTAGAGACCATACCCCCAGTTCTTTTACATGTAGTGACAGCAGCAGGTCTGTGGGCTGGATGGAAGTTCTCTTTTTATGTTTTGAGGAACTTGTGAACCGTTTCCCAGAGCAGCCGCACCATTTTACAGTCAATGGACTCTCCACACCCTTGCTAACACAGCGTTTTCTGTAGGGCTTTTTGTTTGTTTGGGGTTGCTGTTCTTTTAGTTTCTGAGGCAGGGTGTCATGTAGCCCAGGCTGGCCTCAAGCTCCCTATGTAGTCAAGGAGGACATTGGGTTTCTAGGTTTCCTGCCTAGTGCTGGGACTCCAGGACCATGCCTTCATATCCAGTGTGTGCAGTGCTGGGACTGAGCCTAAGGTTTCAGGCTAGGCCAGCACTCCTAACTGAGCTACATCCCCAGCCCAAGAGATGTTTTCTTGTTCTGAGACAGGCTCTCATTGTAGACCACACGGGTCTCATATATCACTCATGTGTCACGGAGCCATGTCATATATATGTTCAATCAAAATGCAGCTGGCATGCCATCAACTCAGACAGTCTGAGGCTCAGTGTGGCTTTGGTCACCGTGACCTCATTCCATAATTATTTCACCATCCCAGATGGAAACCCTGTACTCATTAGACAGTCACTTCCCATTTCTCCTTCCCACAAGCTCCCAGCTGCCACCAATATACTTAGTAAATTGCTTATTCTGGATGTTTGTTATAAATGGTATACGGCAGGATATTCTAGAAATACAGAAATAGTATGTATGTGTACATATATGTACATGTGTATTTGTGTATATGTAGGAATGTTATGGGTATCTGTGAGTGTATGTGTGTATATGTGTATGTGTGTGTAGGTGTGTTATGTGTGTGTTCATCTGTGTGTATATATGGAATGAAAAATTGTACGTTATATATATTTGGTTAAATTTTTATGTTTATATATATATATGGAGATTTATTATGGTAGCTTGGTTCACATTATTTTGTAGCCTGAGAAATCCCAGGATCTGTTAACAAACTGGAGCTCCCATGAAGTTGGTGAGAGCCCCAGTTCAAAGTCTTTGAAGAGCTGGGGCCAGTGACATGAGGCCCAGTCTGAATCCCAGGGCTCTACGCTGTGCACAGCTCAGTCTGTGTTGAATGTCTAGGCTGGGTGCTCTGATGTCTGAGGGTGGAAGAGATTAGTGTCCCAGCTCAGCCTGAGAGTGAATCCCTCTTCCTCTTCCCTGTTGCTCTGTGCTCAGGCCCTGGTAGAGGTCTGAGCCCCACCTGCTGGGGGTGCTCCTTTTCATGGTCCTCCATTCAAATTCCCGACCCTTCTGGAAACATTCTCAGAGACATACCCACAAATAGTGTCTTACCAGCCAGCTAGGCATCCCTTAGCCCAGTGAAATTAACATATGAAATTATACACTGTGTGGTTTCCCCCCCTTGTGTGTGTGTGTGTGTGTGTGTGTGTGTGTGTGTGTGTGCAGGTATATGTGCACGTGTGGAGGCCAGAAATCAACCTTGGCCCTCATTCTTCGGGACCCACCCATCCACTTGGTTTTTTGAGACAGGGTCTCTCACAGGGACCTGGGACCTGTGTCTTAGGCTAGGCTAGCTGGCCAGTGAGCCCGAGAGCTGTCTCTCTGTTTTTCATGCACTGCTGTTATGAGCAGGAACTGCCACGTGGTTGGTATGGTTGCATGGTTGCTGGGGGTGAACTCGGGTCAGTGTGCTTGCACATCAAGTACTTTACTGACTGAGCCATCATGGATTCCAGGTTTGTCTCTGTCTGGGTATTTAGTCACATTTAATTCCTCTTTATGACCAAATACCATTGTGTGAATGTACCACATTTTGTTTATCCATTCATAAGTTGATAGGTGTTTGAGCTATTTTTGCTTTTCAGTTCTCATTAATAATGTTACTATGAGCATTTGTGTCTATGTTGGGGGTAGGGCATATGTTTCGGTTCTCCTAGGTACTCACCTGAAGGGAAACCCCAGAGTGCTGTGGAAGCTCTGCTATGCTGCCAGTGGGGAGACTTTTAGCCACCTTGAAGAACACATGGGGTCCTGGGCTTCTGGTCAGGGAGACCTAGATTTGGACCTCAATTCAGCATCCCCACGCCAAGCACCTGCACCCCGGAGTTGGAGTCTCAGATGCCTTTGGAGACATGAATGGCTTTTGTGTAAAGTTACCTCCTGAGCTCCATGGAAGGACACAGGGACCTCATCGGGAGACGCAGCCCCGCTCCCCATGGAGTACCTTTGCCTCTGTCATTCATCTGGGCTGTGTTTTGCTGCCAGGGGTGGTAGGCTAACTTAAATCAGCAGGCTTTTTCCCCACCAGTATTTCCTCATGGTTCTATCCTCCTGGGCCCAAGGTCTTCCTGCCAATTCGTAGTTCCCCTCTTCCCAGGGCAAGTAGTGAGTTCAACAATCTCAAGGATCCCTGGGACTTTGGGAGACCCAGATCCTTCCAAGACAGGCCTGTGTCAGCCCAGGTCTTTACTCACAGTGATCCTGAACTCAAACAGGGACCACAACACTTTTTAAGATCCTCAGTTTTCTAATCTGTAAGATGGGGTGGTGGCATCTTCATGGTACTGTCCTATGAGGACCACAAGAGGCAGCCATGAGTGGGTGATGTATGTAAAGAGACATTGGGTTTCAAGGCACCACTCAAGACTGCATAAAGATGTTTATTACTTTATTGATCTTGTGGCTTCCGGGCCTAGCCTCTTTGCACAGGCCTGGGGTGAGCACAGGCCTGGGGTGTGCACAGGCCCTTAGTGGGATGAGATGCTGTACAGAGGGTCTTCCTGAAGCCGGCTGCTGCCCCTCCATGGAAAGCTGTGCTCACTCTTTGACGTTTCCTTTCTTTTAAATGTTCTGCATTTTAAGTCATTTCTTTTTATTTTTTTTAAGGTGTGCATGTGTGCTCAACATGCTTATGCTTTCAAGGCACTGTCTGCATGAAGTCCCAGAGAATCCAAATGCCATGGGTCTCAGGTGTCATCCCCTGCGGTGTAACAGTGTTCCCCTTCCCCACACTGATTTGGGGGGTTGATCTCTGTCCCAGATGTCAAAGCTAATTTGCTTGCAGGGTTTGATTAAAGCTTCTCAGTAAGGTCAGTCTGGGGAAGCATGTGTGAATTTTTTTTAAGATTTATTTATTTTATTTTATGTGTATGATTGTTTTACCTGTATGTATGTATGTATGTGCACCATGTTTGTGCCTGGTACCCATGAAGGTCAGAGGAGGGCATGAGATCCCCTGTAGCTGGAGTTACAGATGGTTGTGAGCAGCCATGTGGGTGCTGGGAACCGAACCCAGGTCCTCTGTAAGAGCAACAAGTGCTTTAAGGCCTGAGCCAGCTCTCCAGTCCAAAGTGATTTTTTTTAATGGAACCCAAGCTGGCCTTAACTCCTCATGCAGCCAACAGTAGCCTTCAAATTCTGATCCTCTTGCCCTCCACCTTTGAGTGCTGGTATTCCAGGAGTGTGCCACCACACACAGTTTATGTTGTGCTAGGGATCAAACCCAGAGTTTTGTGCATGCGAGGCAAGCAATCTGTAGACTGAGAGACATTCCCATCTCATGAATATGAAATTGAGAACTCTGTCCTCTGCTCTTAGACCCACAGCAAGTCACTTGTTGGTGGGCTGCAGATATGCAGGCAAGCATCGCATGAATGAAAACTATCCACAGAGGATTGAGCTCCCCATGTTGCATACAGAAACTGTTCTCACAGTGAGACTTGGATGATATTGGCTGCTGTCAGGATGAAGTCATGTGGAGTGCCCAAGAATCAGGAACAGGTTATCCAGCACTTTTCACATGCAGGCACCACTCTGTGGTCTGTGTATAAAGGTTCATTGCCTTTGCATGGTCAGCCTGTGGTATGGCTACTAATATATGGTCAGATCAAGATTAGGGAAACTGAGGCAGAGAGGTGAGTGAGTTGCTCAACATCACAGTGGTATTAGATCAAGGATCTGAACTTGACCAGCTCTCAAGCCCATGTTTTATGTTATATTATATTTCATTAGTGGGGGTATGGGGATGAACTTGACTTGGGGGGGGGGACACTGGATTAAGAGCATCTATCTTTTTTCCCTGGGGAAGACTTCTATGTTCTATGTGTCAATATAGATACTATGGAATCGCCTCTGCTAGCTATTCACAATTTCTCCTTCTGGCCAGTCTCTTTTCTTTCCTCCTCCTCCTCCTCCTCCTTCTTCTTTTCTTTTGAACTGGCCTGGAACTCTCATTGTAGCCAGTGACGACTTTGAACCCCTGATCCTCTGATTTCTACCTCTCTAGTGGGATTACAAGCATTACCCCACCATTGCCGTGACCAGGTCACTGTGTTTGGTGGGGTGACCTGTGCACAGCAGGTCATCAGCAGCATCTCTGTGCTCTGCCCTCTAGGCACCAGGAGCATCCAAACCATCACTTGGTGGCAACTGAAAACGTCTTCAGATACTGTACATGTCCCCTGTAGACAAAATCTCCAATTTGGAATTGAGAACATTCTCTATTGGGAGCTGAGGAGTTTGTTCCTCAGTTAGTTGTCAGGCTTTTTGAAGCCTAGGCTGGTCTCACTTCTCTATTTAGCCAAAATGGCATTGTCCTCCTGATTCCCTTGGACAGCTCCTGAGGGTTGAGATTATAGGTGGGGTCCACTAGACCCAGTTTCTACCTAGAGTCTGGGTCTAGATAAGTTAAAACTGGTGTTTAAGGGCTGGGTGGTGGTGGCGCACGCCTTTAATCCCAGCACTCGGGAGGCAGAGGCAGGCGGATCTCTGTGAGTTCGAGGCCAGCCTGGTCTCCAAAGCGAGTTCCAGGAAAGGCGCAAAGCTACACAGAGAAACCCTGTCTCGAAAATAAAATAAATAAATAAATAAATAAATAAATAAACAAAACCAAACACTGGTGTTTAAGGGAACTTGGAGCTGTTTCATTACTTCTGTGTGTGACATTGACACATGAGAAGCTGGAGATAGAGGAAAGGGAAGCAAAGGGGTGGTGACAGCACTTGAGATGGCTTGGTGGGCAGTCATTCTTGTAAAACAATATAAACACACTTCGGTTTGACACACACACACACACACACACGCACACACACACACACACACACACACACGCTCCAGAATACTAAGGAAACAATAATTTTCATTTTCTCATTAACCCAAAATGTCTGTCTATTCAGTTGATGAGGACCCTCACCAAGACTCCCACGTACCTTTGGAGAACAAGTCATATTGTCCCTAGCTCTCTAAAATAAATTTAGAAAAATGTAGAAATAAGGCACATAAATAAAAAAAATTTAAACCCTGGCATCACAGAGTACACCTTTCATCCCAGCACTCAAGAGGCAGAGGCAGAGGGATCTCTAAGTTTGAGGCAAACCTGAGCAGCAGAGCAAGTTTGTAAGTTTGAAGCCAGCCTCAGCTACAGACTCTATCTACCCCCTCAAACAGCAAACAAACAAAAACCCCAGACACATAAGCCAGTCTCATCAAGAGTGGGTTGTTTAATTTTACGGAAGGTTCCGGAACACCAAGGAAAATAACCCTCAAAATGGAGGAACTAGTGAGATTTCAGTTCTCTTTGATCAGGCACATCATTGCTTATTTTGAAATTAATTCCTCACAACTCTAACAGCTCCACTTCCCCTTACATGTGTATTTCTTGTTCACACGGACTTGCCTGTGTGAGCTGGGTCAGCAGGAAAGCCATTGAAGGATAACTGCACTGAACTTTGACCACCACGTCTGGAAAGTATTTGGGCATCAGTCACCGTCCAGGGGGCTTCGTTTTAGATGGGGAGGAGTAAATGTTGGAAAACTGGTACAAAGCTCATTCATGCGTGCTGGTGACATTGTCTTGGTAAAGATCAATTCCGGAACTTGTGGTTGAAACCCAGATTCCTTAGAGCCCCCTGTCCGATCCTGGCCCATTGGCCAGAAGCTGTGTCCACAGCTTGGACCCCTACATTTATTAAAATGTCACTGAGCATTGTCTGCCCTGGGACAAGCTTCTGTGACTAAAGGGGTCAGTGCTCTGAAGTCAGGGCTAGCTGGTGACGCTGTGTCTACTCTGATGGACAGTGGGTGCTGCGATATTCTGACGGCTCTGTTGGCCCATCCACATTATGGAGAAGTCCCACATTGGCATCCATATGACTCACTGTAGAAGGGTGTGACACTCCATTTCATTCAGGGCACTCTGGCCCAGCCTATGCCTGGCAATCAGTAGGCACCTAATCAATGGGCTATTGTTTGAAGCTCAATTTATTTAGTTATATTTCTGGAATGGTGTTGCAGATAAATTGAAAATATTTTGTTATAAAATTAATTCTATGTCTCTAGGCAGTTTAAACAAGGTCAAATTAGGATCAGTGATTTTTTTTTGCATTTCTTAAAAACAGATGTGTGTAGAGGTGGGTGCATGTGTGTCACGGCAGTTGCAGAGGTCGAAGAACAACTTAGAGGAGTCTTTCCTTCCATCATGTAGGTCCCAGGGGCTGAACTCAGGTCATCAGGCTTGGCAGCAGGTGCCTTTACCTGCCAGCGACATGCTGGCCTATCTGTGGTTGCTTTGAATGCCAAATTCACCTGCAAACAAAAATACACATAGACCTCAAATACAAAGTGTACTATTTTCAGTATGGTGGAACATTTTAATGCTAGTGAAACTCCAAATAAAGACCCTGTAAAATATAGCCACTAGATAGGTTAACTTGAAAAATAATGCTTTGAATTAATATCCATAAAAGAATTTTAAAATATCTTTTTAAAAACATTTTCTTTAAGAAATGTAAATTTTGAATGTGTAAAGTGTTTTGGCTGCGAGTATATATGCACCGTGTGTGTGCCCGATACTCATGGAGGTTAGAAGAGGGCATCAGATCCCCTGGGACTGGGGTTACAGACCGTTCGGAGCTGCCATGTGGGTGCTGGGAAATGAACCCCAATCCCCTGGAGAGCAAGTGCTCTTATGCACAAGCCATCTCTCCAGCCCTGTAGAAGCGTTTTGGAAGTGTTGTTTTTTAGAACAGCACTGTGAAGCCAGGCATGAAGGTACACTCCTGTGATCCCAGCACGTGGGAAGTAGAGGCAGGTGGATCGGAGGTCCAGGGTCATCCTCATCTATATAGGGAGTTCAAGGCTAGCCTGGGCTACATGAGACCCTATCTCAAAGTAAATCCATCAGGCAATCCATCAACAAAAGAGAGGCACAAATAGCTGACATATGCCCTTACTGTGCTCACTCATCCCAAAGTACCTCACTGTACGTTAAGGACAGGACATTCTTCCAGAAGCAGAGCACAGGACGAGAACCCCGGGCTTTATCTAAGTACACTTTGTTTCCTCAAGTCCTTTGCAGCTTGTGTGCCCTTGGGGGTCAGTCCTGGCAACGTCTCCTGGCAGTGACACCACTCAGTGTTATCTCTAAAAGTGTGTTCTGTTCTTGAACCCGGTCACCACCACAGATGACCCGTTCTTCCCCTCTGATCCTGTTTACCTGTTATCCCATTTTTGGTTTTGGTTTTGCGAAACTAAGTCTTGCTGTGTAGCCCGGGCTGGTCTGGAACTCACAATACCCTGCCTCAGCCTCCCAGATAGGGATTCTTAATTATCTTTGCCACTCAAAGGACCCAGGATTCTTTCAAGAGAGGGAAGTAGATTTCAAATCTTTGCTTTTCCCCTCTAGACTGGTGCTTGCCCACCAGACCTTGTGTGTGCTGAATAAACTGTTATCTATCCCCAGCTCTCTTTTTCTACTTTTTATTTTCAGACACAGACTTACCAAGTTGCCTGGATGGCCTTGAACTCGGTCAAGAAATGAAAGAAATGAACTTTTGATTTTCAGCTTAGACCTCTGGAGATTTCAGGCCTCCTTCCCGGTGGCATATCTAAGAGGCCTTCAAAACCTGAGGCAGAAACCAGTCCAACTGGCTCCTGAATAGCCTTCAGTGCCAGGAAGGAGGGACACTTTGAAAACCACATGTGGTTGTACAACAATTAAAAAAGCCAGCCTGTGGGACTCCCACACCCGGTAGAGGTGAGGGGTCAATGCTGGCTAAGTGGACAGGATGTCACTCAATTCTCCCATCATGTAACCTCCTGCCCAGAGATGGCCTTTGTCTCTGGTCCCCACACAGGGAGCTGTGCCAATAATTTTGTTTTGGGGAGACAGAGCCGAGGACTGAACATGAGGTGGAAGACTTGTAGCATTCAGAGAAGCGTTCTGATTACAGAAACACTGAAGTGGCTGGAAGTGGGTTGGAGAGACGGCTCCAGCAAACAGCACCTACTCTTGCAGACGCCCTGAATTTGGTTCCCCCGTCTTTTCCTGGTCTGCCGTGAACAGTCTCCATTCACGTGCCCCGGCCACTATGCCCTGTCCACTAAGATGGACTGGAACCCTATAAAACCATGAGCCAGAATGACCCTCTCCTCATCCATCTCTGTCATGCACTGTGGTCATAGCGATGCGAGGGTACCTAAGACAGCCTCCCATCAGACATCTGGTTACTGGAAGGTATACATCATAGAGGAAATATAAACACATTCCTGAATTCTTGCAGTTTACCTCCAAATTTTGTCAAAGTCATGAGCTAGTTCCATGCATCCTCCAGTAGGTGACCTGTGAACTCACAAAGACATGATTCCATTTTCTAAGTTTATTTGTTGATTGGTTGGCTGATGCAGCACATGTCACCGCTAGCTTATGGAGGTGAGATAACAACGCTTGGGAGTCGGTTCTCTCCTCCCATCTTGAGGGTCCCAGGGACTGAATTCAGGTGGTGAGGCTTGACAGCAAGCATCCTGACTCAGCCACCTTGCCTGGTGTGAGCCTCTTCCCATGTGCCTCTGACTTATGAGTTTACTCTCATGGTGTATCAGTTTCGCTGTTCTCTAGAATATCCCAAATGCCAGCCTCATCATAGCCTTGTTTCCATCTCTTCCTGGAATTTGGAGACCATGTATGATGCATCTACCTGTGCTGTTAGCTCCGGCCTGCAGGTTAAGTCTGATGCTCTGGGGAACACGGAGGCAGCCGCAATGCTCAGGACTGTCAGGGTGGGCCACTGTTCCTCCAGCTTCAGGCAACTGCCGGCCTATGGCACCATCTGTCAACAAATCAAAGGGCAGAAGCTCAGAAGACATGGAGGCCTACCAGCGTCACTAGGGAGTGGATTTGTCACTGTGGTCCCGCCCCACCCCACCCAGAGCCCTCTGCAGCAGGTCGCCTGGGAACACAATTGCTCTTTTGCTCTGGGTCTAGGCAGTTCACCCGTCTGAGCATCAGGGACCTTGTCTATGAAAAGACCCACGGTTCCCTCTTCACGTATTTTCTCTGGGTTCAAGATAAGTGTTATGGGTTGAATGAAGTCTGTGCTGAAAGAAATGTTGGGAATCCCTCACCCCCGAGTCTGACTGAAGTATCTTGCCAGCTGAGAACCAAGAATTGCAGCACAATTAACAGAATTTACTGTGAAGGTTGTCTACCCAAGACACAGTCTTCCTTCTATATAATGTTATGAACGTTGGGGCCGACTCAGTGGGTAAAGGCTTGCTGTGTAAACATGAGGATTTGAATTCAATCCCCAGCACCCACATAAAAGCCAGGCATAGTGGCCCACTTCTGTGACCCCATTGCTAGGCAGCGGAAGACAGGTATAGTGAGGCGGTGTAGGGAGCGGGGGTGGGTGATAGAGGCAAAAGAATCCCAGTGGGCCCTCTTGATAGCTAGTCTAGCTAAAATAGAACATTTCAGGTTTGGTGAGAGGCCTTGTCTCAAAAATAAGGTGCAGAAATAAGGAAGAACCAGATGTTGACCTCTGGCCTACACACACACACACACACACACACACACACAGGTATGTATGTTAAAACAGCAATGCCATGTTTAAAAAATAAATGTATTCACATTCCTTTACCAGATGCAAAAGGAGGAGGAAGGACTTTACAAACCCCTTAACAAGTTCTTTCAGAGGTCACCAAAATTGCATACCTAGCTTCTATGCTAAAACCTGAGGGTATGGCTTTCTCTTGGAGCCCACATGTACGGTTGAGTATGGACCCTCTTTTCCCAGAGCCCCCTTCTTCCTAAGACCATCCCTTCTTCAGTCTGTGTTTAAAATTTCTTCTTAATGAACATCAGCTCTGGTGCTGGGGTGGTGTGCAGTTGTACAGTGCTTGCCCAGCATGCCTGACGCCCTGGGCCCATCCCCACCATGCCTGATCCAAGCACTTGGGAGATGGAGGCAGGAGGGCCAGAAGTTCAGAGTTCCTCAGGCTGCTGAGACAGTATTGTGGAACTGTGTCTCTGGCCCACACCCCTCTGCCACAACCACGACTCTGCTCCTTCCTACCTGGAGAAGCTCTGAGCTCAACAAAGGGAGATGGCAGAGCAGTCTCTGTGCTGCCCAGTACCAATGCGTCGTTATCCCTGGTCACCGCCCACCAGGCCCTTTAGTGTGTCACATTTCTCATGTGATTGTCCCAGCAACTCCATGAAGTTGGTGCTGCTGTGGCTGCATTTACATACCCTCCACTGCTGCCAGGTGTGCAGCTTCCACAGACTGTGGTTGAGCAGTGCCCCCTGGAGATGTGCGTCGTGGCGGCTCTGATTCATCTCATTTCACAGATAGGACCCTGGTCCATTCTTCTGTCCAAGATCACACAAGTCCTCAGTGGAGGAGCTGGGACTTGAACCAGGGCAACCGCCAAGTTCAGAGTCTGAGCTTGTACTGAGGACCCTCTCATGGCTGCCCACTCTGCTGCCTTCTTTCTGAAGGAGAGTCAGTGACATCAGGGCCCTCCCTCCCTCCCTCCTTCCTTTTAGCAGCACTTAGTACATTCACAGTGCCATGCACCCTTCCCACCAATTCCAGTATATTTTCATCACCCCAAGGGAAACCCCACCACAGAGACTCTGAGTCCCCTTCCGGTAGCCTCTGGCAACCACTGACACACCCTTGTGTCATCCGCCCATTCTAGAGAGCCCATAGAAGTTAAATCATCACATGTGACCCTTTGTGTCTAGCTTCTTCCACTTAACATGGTGTTTTCAAGGCTCATCCACATGGTTGGATAGTTGTCTTTCAGCACCCAAAGTGGCTGGTGTCAGGACTCTTCTTGGGTACCAAAATCTGAGGATGATCCCATCCCCTTATAAAATAGACATAGTTTGACATGCAACTTATGAACATCTTCCCATATACTGTCAGCCACATCTAGAGGACTTGCAACATCTGATATAATGACAGTGTCACCTACACAGGTGTTAGACCATAACGCTTAGAAGATGATGATTTTAAAGTCATGTTCAATAGAGTAGCAGGGTTTTTTTCCCCTCAAATATTTTGGCATGTAAGTTTGGGGTGGGGCTGGGGATGAGTATTCATGTAGACAATCATCCTCCAACTTATTTTTTGAGATGGGGTCTTTCAGTGAACCTGGAGCTGATTGTGTTAGGCTGGCTGGCCAGCAAACCCCGGAGGAATGCCCCTGTCTCCACCTCAGTAGCTCTGGGATTCTAGGTGCAAACCACCATGCCCAGCTTTTTATTTGGATCCTGAGGGTCTGAACTTGGCCCTCATGCTTGAATGTGCTTGGTTCGCAGTTGAGGTGGACACAGCCACTTACGCAAAGGTACTTCATTATTTTTCTTCACGTTTTTATTGTGATAAATTGACCATTTTAACCATTTTCTCTTTTTTACGATTTTTAAAATTATATTTATTGGGCTAGTGAGATGGCTTAGTGGGTTATGGCCTCTGCTGCCTGGACTGACAACCAGAGACCCTGGGACCCCCCATAGTGGAAGACAAGGGCTCCCGAAAGTTGTCCTCTTTTCTTAGTGCGCATGTGCGTGCGTGCGTGCGTGCGTGCGTGCGTGCGTGCGTGTGTGTGTGTGTGTGTGTGTGTGTGTGTGTGTGTATGTGTGTGTGTGTGTGTGTGTGTGTGTGTGTGTGTCTCGCATGTGTGCTGGTGTTCTCAGATGCCAGAAGAGGGTGTCCAACTCCCTGGTGCTGTGTTAGGCAATTGTGAGCCTCCTGTCATGGATGCTGGGAACCAAAGGTGGGTCCCCTGCAAGAGCAGGAAGCACTCTTAACCACTGAGCTGTCCAGCCCCAATCCTACTTTCCACCTCTGTCTCTGGCTGTTCCAGCCCCACATACAGCGGAATTGTGGGACACCTCTCCTTTCGTGCTGGCTTCTTCACTGAGCATCAGGTTTCCAAGGGTGGTCCACCTAGAGCAAGTGCCACACTTAGTGTAGCTGATGACATTCCACTGTGTGATGACAGCACATTTTGCTTATCAAGTGACCTATTGGTAGACATCTGGGATATTTCCATTTTGGTCCATTGTGATTAATACTGTTGTGAATAGCTGTATATAGTACATAGTTTTGTTTGAATCTCTGATATCCATTCTTTGGTGTCTATGTTTTTAGAAGACTCCAGAGCCTTGGCTAAAGGATGGGTCCAGGGCTCCAGCGGGCATCAGGGAGTAGATCAAGCCTAACTCAGACTGGTTGGTGCCTGGTGACTCTCTGCAGCCTGGGCTGAGCAAACAGGGCCTGCTGAGTCATCCCCATGAGCTTCCCTCTATTTGATACTGAGCCAACCAGCTTCTAAAGTTGGTCTATGTCTTTAAGAAAAAATAAAGAACAGAAACAAGAGGAGAAAACTGCGGTGGCCAGAGGGAAGTTGCTGTTCTTCACTTCCACACACAAACCTCGGCTGCGCAGACTTTTAGTGGGAACTGTGAGTGCTTGGCAACCAGCATCCACTCCAACATCCTGATGGCCCCAGAATCCACCCGTCCAGGCTCTGATGGGTGCAGGAGGCCATGTTGTCATCCGTCATGATGGAGATGGCATTGCACCTGGAGCATTCTACAGAAGAATGAGATACAGGAGCCTCGGTGGCAGGTCCTGAGTATGCACAGCCCCCGGGCTCCTGGAGGGTGAGAGAAATTTCTGCTTCCTCAGACTTGGGTGCCTTCTGTGTCTCCCCCACCCCCGTTTTACTCTTGGCCCCAAGTTGACATTGGAGACAATGTAGAAGAGGGCTGTTAGTGACAAGCTGAGGTACTGCAGTCCCAGCAGGCTCCCAGGAGACCAGGAGTGAGCAGGCGGAAAGACGACTGAGCCCAGGACCAGAGAGAGTACTCCATCCTCAAACTGCTTGTCTTGCAAGTGTGACAGCTAAGTTCGACCCCCGGAGCCCATGGGAAACCTGGGCATGGTGGTGCACACTTAGAAGCCCCGCACTGGAAAGACAGATAGGTCCTTGGAGCTTGCTGGCCAGCCAGCTTCCTCAGTGGTCCCAGGTGCCAGTGAACGACCTTGTCTCATAAAAATGAGGTATTGGCTTCTGAGGAATAGCAGCTGAGGTTGTCCTCTGTCTCTGCTCACAGAAAGAAAGAAAGAAAGAAAGAAAGAAAGAAAGAAAGAAAGAAAGAAAGAAAGAAAGAAAGAAAGAAAGAAAGAAAGAGTGGGGGGAGGGAGGGAGGGAGGGAGGGAGGAAAGGAAGGAAGGAAGGAAGGAAGGAAAGGAAGGAAGGAAGGAAGGAAGGAAGGAAGGACATAAAACTTTAAAGGAAATAGGGAGTTGGTTGGTTGACAGCTCAGTCAGAAAAGCCTTATGAACAAGTCCGGTCTCAGAACCCACAGGAAAAGCCAGGCATGGCCGCACACATGTGGGTTCCCAATACTGGGAGGTAGAGATGGAGGATCCAGGGGCTCTGGTCAGCCTAGCCTGAGAACTCCAGGTTTAGTGAGTAGCTCTGTCTCTCAAAAACTAAGGTAGATGCTACTGAGCTTTTCCTCTGTACTTCCAACATCCTCAAGCTCATACACATGCCTGCACACACGAGAGTGCGTATACACACACACACACACACAGAGAGAGAGAGAGAGAGAGAGAGAGAGAGAGAGAGAGAGAGAGAGTCTTGTGTCTCCACCAGGGCAGGATTGAGCATCTGGACTCTGGCTGTCACTGTGCCACTATCATTAGGAGGGTGACATTTGTGCCTCACCGCGATGTCCCACCCCATCCCACTCCCCTCTTTTAAAGAGGAAATGATGAACACAGAAAAAAAGGACTTGTTTTCTGGAGTTTTCCTCAGGCATCCAGCTGCAATAGCCAACTATAGTTGGGGATTTTTAGGTGTGATTTTTTTTAAACCACAGACAGGCCACCCAAGGCACCAGAACATCACCCTGTGAGGCGGTCTGCCCTGGAAGGCACTTGTGTCTCCGTGCAAAATCCAGACCAGCTTCCTGTGGTCTTTCTTCGTCTACTGATTCATTCAGATTTTACACAGGACCGAGAAGAGTGGGGCTGGCGCCCTCCTCGCTAGGGTCCTTGTCCGTGTGGCTGAGCTGTCTTGTCCCCCAGCTCCGGCTCCGGGGCTGATTTGAGACAGATTCCTGCACCCTCTCAAAGGGTGCTTAGCAGGAAGGTGACTGAGAAAGGAAGATAACCATGTCTCAGCTGGCTGAGCTGGGCCACCTGTCCCCACACGCCAACTAAAAGAGACAAGAAAGAGAGATGTGTTCAGTGTGGTCACACCGGGAAAAGGACCAGATAGGTGGGTCCAGGGCCCCAAGTCTGTCTTCAGGGTTTTAGCAGGAGCGTTGGGTTTAACTGGAGAAAGGATGGAGACAGAGCAGGCAAGAGCTCGACACGGTTAAGCAGTTCTGACGAGGGTGTCGTCTGAGAGCACTGCTTTATCTCCTGGATGGTGGGTCTGAAGAAGCCACTTCCGGCATGGCCTTGCAAGGAGCAGTCGGGGTTACAGTCTCTCTGCTCCAGCGTGTGGCCTCTCATGGACATGGCCTGTTGCACAGACTCACCTTAGCTAGGTGGAGTTTTGAGTCGCTTGCCACCAAGGTCAGTCCCTGAAGTCCAAGGTGACTGGAGAAGAAAGGTAGAGGGAGACACAGAGCTGGGAAGGGACAAGGTGGACTTATGTCAGGGAGCAGTGCCCTTCTTCATTCATGCCTGTGCTACACTGATGAGAACATTCCAGAATGCCTAAGGGCCAACAGAAACTGAAATAGGATGTGTGGTGTGGAATTCGTGCCAGAGAGCCCACGTGCAGGTCTGGGGAGTGGCGAAAAAGCCCGGCCTTCCTGGTGAGTGCTGTGGAGGCGGCTGGGCCAGGCCAGCCTAGCTCAGTGGGTTACCTCAGGCCAGGGAGAGACCTTCTCTCTGAAAACAAGGTGGACAGATTCTCAGGAACAACATCGGAAGTTGATATCTGGCCTGCACACTCACGTGCACACGCATGTGCACACATATAGACACACTCCATAGTGCAGGCTGGGTATGGTGCTTCACAGCTATAATCACAGAACTTGGAGATTGAGTCAGGAGGATTACAAGTTCTAAGCCAGTTTGGGCTACTGGGGCAGAGGTGATGGCTCAGTGAATAAAATGATTGCTGTACAAGCAGGGGTAACTGAGCTCTGATCCCCAGCACCCATGGGAAAGACTGGCATGGTGGCCCATGCCTGTAACGCCAATGCTGGCCCACAGAGGCAGGCTCACTAGCTGGCCAGCCTAGCCACAACTGCCAGTTCCAGGGTCCGTGAGAGACCTTGTCTCCAAAGTAGGGGAGGGAGGCTGAGTATGGCGGCACATACCTTTAATCCTAGAATTTAGGAGGCAGACAGATCTCTGTTAATTCCAGGCCAACCAAGGCTAGATAGTTAAGACCTTGTCTATAAATAAATAAACACTTTTTAAAAATCGTAAAAAGGGATAGAGAGTGATTGAAGAAGGACCTTGACACTGACCTCTCACCCAGAATCTCACCCAGGTGAATGCACCTGCGCACACATCTGCATACGCCCAGGTGAGTGCACCTGCGTGCACATCTGCATATGCACAAAGAAAACTAAGCGTATACCCTGAGTACAATTTTGGAAGTAAGCAAATGAAGAATAGCCCTTTCTTTCTCTCTCCCTCCCTCCCTTCCTACCTTCTTTTATGTGTGCAAGGGAGGGTGCAGACATGTGTGGAGGTTGGAGGACAACTTGGAAGAGTTGGTTCTCTTTTTGCCATGTGGGTCCTGGGAATTGAACTCAGATCATCACCTGAGCCATCTTGCCAGCCCAAGAACAGTTTTTAAAGACACATGTTAGATCCCTGTTACATTTAGGGCAGTGGCCCTTTCCTCCTGTTTAGAGCTGCCGTGAAAGGTGGTGTGAAGGGGTTGTGTGCCAAGCTGAAAATGGTCCAGTTGCCTTCTGCACAGACCACCTTGGCTCGTTTGAGTAGTGCTCGGGCTGCCGCTCCGCCTTGGTTACTGGCTGCTTCCTGTGTGTACGCACACAGAGCCCACACCCAGGTGCCCATCCTCCTTATTATATAACCCGTGCTAAGGGATTTTAGGTCTGCAGAGAAACAGAGCAGAGGGCTGGGGGTGTGGCTCAGCTGGCCCAGTGCTTACCAAGCATGTGCAAAGCCCTGGGTCTGATCCCAGCACTCCGTAACCCTGAAATGAGGATGGGTTCCTGCAACCCCAAAACACAGGAGGATCAGGGTTATCCTTGGCTACATAGTGAATGGAGGCCAGTCTGGGATACACAACACCCTGTCTCAAAAAAGAAAAAATGCGCAGAAGCTGCAGTTCCCACACTTCTCCTTCGATTCCCATCCCACAACTGTGGCACACTTGTTACAGCTACTGAACAACACCTTACTAACCACAGTCCAGCCTTTCCACAGGGCTTTCTCTCTTCTGGCCATTCTGTGGGATTTGATAAATGTGTGTGGTGACTCGCACCCTCCATTATAGTATCGCAAAGAATAGCTTCGCTGACCCAAAGCCCCTGTGCACCACCTGTATCCCTCCTCTGCTCTCAGAACCCCTGGCAGAATGGCCTGTGGGGGTATTGTGTTCCCCAAAATATTGTGTATGCTAATAAACTTATCTGGGGTCAGAGAACAGGACAGCCACAATATTAAACATAGAGGTTAGGCAGTGGTAGCATACGCCTTTAATCCTAGCATTCCAGAGACAGAAATCCCTCTGTCTCTGTGAGTTCAAGGCCACATTGGAAACGGCCAGGCACGGTGATACACACCTTTAATCCCAGAAAG
>CABHPH010159594.1:8437-40506 GCA_902168325.1 Peromyscus nudipes
TGTGTGTGTGTGTGTGTGTGTGTGTGTGTGTGTGTGTGTGTGTGTGTAGAATATCAGAGAACAACTTGAAGGATTCAGTTCTCTCTTTCCACCCTGTGTGTCCAGGGGATCTCATACAGTTGTCAAGCCTTGGTGGTTGGTGACTACCTGCTGAGCCATCCTGCTGGCCTTCATGACACACTTGAGTCTGGCTTTCCTGCATGTAGTATTTGTAATGAAGACATTGGACCTTAAAGGAAAAGTGTGTTTCACTTGGAGATTAGTGTTACTAATCCTAGTGCATGCAATGACTAATTTGAGAGGCTAGGACGTTTATTCTTCTGACTTAAGCCTGTATTTTGTCTTTAGAGCACAGGCAAATAATTTCTAGAAGATTCAGCTTAAGGAGAGGAATAAAGAGGGATATACAGTCTAGAGTGTTAAGCTGTCTAGGTTAAGCATGTGCTATCTTTTTATTTACAGACACCTCTTCTAGTTATATTTTAATGTTAGACTGACTTTGCTTTTCCTTTCTACATATTGTGCACATGCCTTTTTAAAGCTGTTTTCTGCTTATTGTAATTTATATGTTAATATCTTTTGGAGAATACATTCAAAATTGATAACTAATTATGTTAACAACATAATGTACTTTTGCTGTTAATTGTTAACTTAATTCCTGTTAGGCAAAAATAAGTTTATTTTTAAATTTATAAATGTGTTATCTTTCCATATTCCAAAGATAATTTTTAGTAGAAAGTGGTTTTTTTTGTTTTGTTTTGTTTTGTTTTCCAATATTATGCCTTGTTCTGTAAGTACATAAAATTACTATTCATGTTTTGGCTACTTTCTGATCTATTCGGTAAATTGTCACTATTTTTTAAATAAACATTTTATTTTTATTATAGTTTTATATGTAAAAGGGAGTTCTCATACCACCTAAATCCATTTTCCCCTATTGTTATTAGTGTGGTACATTTGTTGGTGAAATGGCTCTGGGGTAAGCCTTGGCCTGTTAGCATGATGACCTGATTTCAATCCCTGGAACTCACATAAGAATGGAAGGTGGAGAAGACCTGGAGAGATGGCTCAGTGGTTAAGAGCACTGGCTGTTCTTCCAGAGGATCTGAGTTCAATTCCCAACAGTTTATAACCCACATGGCAGCTTACCATTGTCTGTAACTCCAGTTCCAGGGTACCCAACACCCTCATACATGCAGGCAAAACATCAGTTGCACATTAAAAAGTTAAAAGAAAAAAAGGAAGGTGAGAACCCCCTCCACTTTAAATAAAAGGTGTTCTCTGTGGCACATTGTGTCTGCACACACAGTAATAAACAATTCTTAAAATTCTTAATTTAAAAATTAATGAATAACCTGGGTGGTGGTGGCACATGCCTTTATATCCCAGCACTTTATTCCCAGCCAGGCAGAGGAAGGCTATCTCTCAGATCTATGAGATCTGAGTTTGAGTCCAGCGTGATATATAAAATGAGTTCCAGGGCAGCCAGGGCTACACAGAGAGACCCTGTTTCGATGATGATGATGATGATGATGAAGAAGAAGAAGAATAATCAATAAAATCCATAAATTTAGGTTTTCTTAATTTATTAAAGTCACTTTTCTATTCCAAGGTAACAAATTACAGTTAGTAGTCACACCTCCTTAGGCTCTTCTTAGCCAAGGCAGTTTCTCAGGTTTTCCTTGTGTTTGAAGACTTGTTTTTTTGCTTTTTTGTTTTGTTTTGTTTTGTTTTGTTTTGTTTTGTTTTGTTTTGTTTAGAGGTCCTGGTGAGGCATACTGTAGAATGTCCCTCAGCTGGAAGTCAGCTGATGTGTGTCTCGTAGTGATGGTTTGTCTTCCACTTTACACATTGTGTTATATGGGGAAGTCAGCTGATGTGTGTCTCGTAGTTATGGTTTGTCTTCCACTTTACACATTGTGTTATATGGGGGAAGTCAGCTGATGTGTGTCTCGTAGTTATGGTTTGTCTTCCGCTTTACACATTGTGTTATATGGGGGAAGTCAGCTGATGTGTGTCTCGTAGTTATGGTTTGTCTTCCGCTTTACACATTGTGTTATATGGGGGAAGGCAGGTGAGAATCTGAAAATGTTAATGGTGGGTAAGTGAAAATAAGCATCAACTGGGTTCTTTGTTGACACTGAAATATTGACAACAATCCTTGCACTTTTAAAAATATTTTTATCTTTTTCATAAGAAATCAGGTCTAATTCTGCTGGCAGCAGGAGTCTTGGTGATGGAATCTACTCATGCCCTGAAGCACTTTCTTCTCTAATTTCACCTAGTGGGGACATTTTGGATACATTTTAATGTTACTCCTACGAGCTTTATTTAATCTGTATTGGCCTTTAACCAGTAATGGGCAATTTTGGTGAACTGTTAATTGATTAGAATTGTGGAAATTATATGCAAAGCTCTCTGTCAGTGTAGCCTAGAGTGGTGTAAGACGGAAACAGGATCTGGTTTAGTTACTATTCTAAGATGAATGCTTCAGAAGTATTACGTCAGTGGTTTGGGTTTGTATTCCAGCCTGGTTTAAACTCTGCTAAGAATTATTGTCTTTTAAATCACTGAGGTCCTCAATTCTACTCCATTAAGGGCCACTTTTCTGCCAATCAAAAGGCAGCATCTCAGAGATTGATTTTTTGTTACACTGGATAGTTATAGCTGCCTGGTGACAGCATTTCCAACTCTTTTATGTAAACAGAAAGCAATCAGATAAGCTCTAATCCAAGGATTATGGGGACCCAAATCCAGGGCCAGAAGAATCTCTGCAGTGTGTGTCACTGGCTCTTTGCCTTCTAGTGTCAAGCAATGTCTCTTTTTCCTGGAAAGCCTGCTTGCTGCTTGTGCTGCCTGTTAGATGTCTGTATGCTAAACCAAAACAGCAAGTCCTGAATGGAATTCAGAAAGACACTCACATTTCCATAAATAAATTAGGAATTCAGTGCTTTCTTCGGGCTAATCAGGGCAGGCTGATAAACCTTGCTAGCTGTTTAATAAATGAATTGTGACTGATTACCTATTAATATGGACGCCTCAGGAATTCACCCTGGGGGAACAGAGCAGTGAAATAGAGAGGGGCATGGCCCCTTGGGAAATCAGGGCTTCATGTTTGCAGCTTAAATATCTCTGTGAAGTATCAATAAGGAGGTAATTGAATTTTGAACACAAACATGAGTGCTAGATGGATGAAAGGGGGAGGGGGACCAGATCGGCTCTTCTCTGCCCCTGCATTCTCCCCTCCCCTTTTCCTTAGAGACCACTCTAGTAAAGATAGATGCTAAATCCATTAAATAAAGATTAGAGTCTGTCGTTGTAGAAAATGGCAGCTTAGCTGGATCCCTGGGCAAATTGGGACCTTTTGCAATACAGAAAATTAAAATATACATTTTTAACAAGTGTGCTATCCTGCTAGCAACAGTGCCAGGCTAGCTCGGGCTCTTCCTTGGGATTGGCTTTTGTTTGGACACCTCACTTTCTCTTGTAGTAGTGCCAATCTTTTCTGTATTCCGGGAGCAGAAGGGGCTGGGTTTATTTATTTATTTTTAAAGCTTCTGGTGAGGCCTTTCTCTAGCATCCTGCTTGTTCGTAATCAGAGCAGTGGGAAGGAGATTACTGTCCCATGAATTGACGGTAGATAAATGTCCCCTCCCCTTAACTGGTGGGCCCAGAAGAGCCCAATCACTTGTATTTCAGGGATGATTGGAGACTGTACAGCTGAGCAAGAAAGGCCTAAAGACTGACATAAACATTGATGTTTTGGGTGCAATTTTACTTGGCTTTATTTCCTCCAGATAAGGTTATTGATTTGCTTTGTCTTGCTAGTTTAAGCCAGATAAAGTCATATTAACATAGAGAAAGAATTGGCATCATTTGGTTACAAATCATACTTATCCCTTTGTTAGCAATGACGGAAACGAAGCCGTAAGTGCTTTGCTTTTTCATGTGATTGCGTTTTAGACTTACCAATTTATTTAACATGGCTGTGTGTGTGCCTGAGTGTGTGTCTGTGCACCATGTGGGTGCAGAAGCCTGTGGTGTCAGATCCTTGGAACTGGAGATACAGACAGTAGTAAGCCACCATGTGGATGCCGGGAGCTGAACCTGGGTCCTCTGTAAGAGCAGTGATAGCTCTGAACCCCAGTGCCGTCTCTTCAACCCTTAAATACTTTTCTTAAAAATACATATTATTACATTTATTTATTTATTTTGTGGCTGTGGTTAGAAGTCAGAAAAAATGTTTGGAAGTTATAGCTCTCCTTCCACCTGTGGGTCCCAGGGATTGAACTCAGATTGTAAGGCTTGGTGGCAAGCACCTTTACCCACCAGGCCACCTCTCCAACCTAAATACTTTTCTTTATGTGACTACTCAATGTTGGCATTTTGGACTGAGGTTTTAGTTGACCATCGTTATTCCCAGATACTACTCGATTGTTATGTAGCATGGGCAATGGTGAGAAACATGTAACTTTTTCAGTCCCAGGTGTTTCTTTTGAAAACAAATCATTTCATAATATTGCTTATAAAATTCCTTTTTCTCTTTGGATTCTACAAGATAAAATATAAATTCCTTAGGCCATCTTGAAAGGCATGAAGCTTCTACTTATCTTAAAGAACTTCAAGTAAATTTTTATCCTTCACTGGAGCTTCTACACTTGAGGCTTTGAGGCTTTTCCATGG
Organism: Peromyscus nudipes; assembly: GCA_902168325.1. NCBI lineage: Eukaryota > Metazoa > Chordata > Mammalia > Rodentia > Cricetidae > Peromyscus > Peromyscus nudipes. The sequence goes on from CABHPH010159594.1 coordinate 13,121, forward strand.
AAGGAAAAAAAATACAGCCCCTTACTTCTAGTAATCAAGGATATCATTTGCCAGATTGTGTTTTGTTGTTGTTGTTTTGTGGGGCTTTTTGTTTTTGTTTGTTTTTAAGAGACAGCCTTACTATGTGGCCCTGGCTAGTTTGGAACTCACTATGTAGACAAAGCTGGACTCAAATCATAGAGATCCTCCTGCTTCTGCCTCTACCTCCTGAATGCTGGGATTAAAGGTGTGCTGTAGCAGGAGTCTTAAAAGTTCTTATTAATAAAATCAAACCTGAGGCCAGGTATTGGGGTGAAATGCTGGATGGTCAGAGAGACAGAACAAGCCACAGCTAACCTCACCTGGCCAACTTCTCAGCTGGTCTTGTTTCCTCAGCCTGGAAGCCTCTGTGTCCTCATATCCAAATGGCTCTCAGCTGAACTGTGCTGCTAGAAGCCTGAATATTTTGGGGAACACAATACCACCACAGTGTGCTCCACTATGCTCTTCCTCGACTCCATAATTCTCTTTTCTTAAGCTTTCTGGGGATTTTTAACATAGCTCTCATTCAGTAAGGTATTTCTTGGCTTTGTGTATTCATAACCAGAAAATTATCTGCAGGATAACATTGCTTCTTTTTTCCCTTTTATTGAAAATAGCTTTTTTTTTCCCCCTCACATAATTTATCCTGATTAGTTTCAACTCCCTCTACTCTTCCCAGATCCACCCCCTTTCTGTCTCATTAGAAAACAAACAGGCTTCTAAGGGATGATAATAAAATATAAGATAAAACAAATTAATGCATCAGAATAGGACAAAACAAATAAACAGAGAAAGAACCCAAGAAAAGGCATGAAGCAGATATAGATGCAGAGACCCATGCGTTTGTACAGCCTGGAATCCCATAAAAACACTAAACTGGAAGCCATAGAATAGGAAAAGGACACTTTCCACTTCCTCTTCTGCAGAGTTCCCAGAGCCCTGAAGGGAGGGATTTGCTAGAGACATTCTGTTTAGGGCTGAGTGTTACAAAGTCTCTCATTCTCTGCATAATGTCTGGCTGTGGGTGTCTGTAGTTGTTCCCATCTGCTGCAGGAGTAAGCTTCTCTGATGATGACTGAACAAGACACTGATCTCTGAATATAGCAGAATGTCATTAGGAGTCATTTGATTGCTACATTTTTTTGTTAGTTTGTTTTATAACAATAGTGTTTGACTTTACCCTAGGTCCCTAAGCTATCTAGCCTGGGGTTCCTCATCACCCAAGCAGTGTCGGATATGGGTTCCATCTTGTGGAGTGGGCCTTAAGTCAAATCAGAGGTTGGTTGGTTACTCCCACAAACTTTGCCACCATTGCCCTAGCTAGCATATATTGCAGTCAGGACAGCATTGTAATGAAAGGCTTATAACATCGCTTCTTAAAGTTACTGATTTAAGTTTGACTGTGTGGGTAGTGCTCACGGGTGTCTTGTTTAAGTAACTTCAAGAATGGTTTCACCTAGTGTTCATAAATTTCCTAAATTACAAAAAGTACACATGTGTATTGGTGAAGTATTCATAGCTGTTACCAGATTCTTAAAAAGAATTGTGTTCCCTCTCATAGCCTAGTACCTCAGAATGTGACCTTCTTTGGAAATAGAGTCTTTACATAGGTAATCAAATTAAAACAAGGTCCTCAATATGAGGCCTAATCCAACATGGCCACAAAAGGGGGTGAACAGAGGAAAGGCACTGGAGGGTGATCCACAAGCCAAGGAGAAAGACGTACAACAGGTGCTTCCTTCAAGTCCCTCGGAAGAAACCAACCCTGCCAATCCCTTGATCATGGCTCTTGGTCTTGGACATCTAATCTCCAGAACTATGAAAAAATAGAAGTCTAATATTGAATCACTGACTTCGTTATTTGTTGTGGTGGCCATAGCTAACTAATATAGTCTCTTAGCGCTTTCCGGGCTTCCATCTGCAAATTACAGAACCCCAGCTTCTGTGGACTGCCAGCTGAGATGGTCCACCTAACAAGTGGTCCAGACATGCTTCCTTTTCTAGATTGGTTTTCAGCAGGTCAGCATTGCAGACCCATGTTAGGGGTCTCCTTCTAATTCATCTTCCCCTCCCCATCTGTTTCCGCTTCAGTGTGCTCAGTTCCTTCTGAGATTGGCCTCTCTCATGTTTTCAAGATGGCCAGTGCAGGTTTTACATCATATGATGACAGTAGTACTTGAAGAAGAAAGATTTCGCCCTCTGAATTCTTTTCATCAGTCAGAAAAATTCAGAAGCTTTACGGCGGATTCCCCTCATGTACCATTGAATGAATATTGGTCACATTCCTATGCCCAAACTTTCCCTTTCAAGGAAATGAGATGACCATGATTGACTTAGATGGATCAGTAAAAAGGTTTATGCTTTGGGGTTGGAAGGACCCCAGCCTTCCCTAAGCATCCCATAGCACTCTGTATTTGAATAGAACCTCAGTTTGGGCTGGGGATGTAGCTCAGATGGTGTAGTGCTTGCCTAGCATAGACAGAAGGCTGGGTTCAATTCCCCAGGCAAACGGATCAGAAGTTCAAAGTCATCCTTCACTATATAGCAAGAATGAAGCCAGACTGAGATACATGGGCTACATAGCAAAACTTGGCCTCTTACCTTTCTGTGCATTTATAAATTTCTATAATTTACAATTACAGATTAAGAGACTTTAGGTCTCCTAGGGTGGCTACTCTTCTTCCCCACCCACTTTATGTAGTCCTATATGTATAGGACTTGATGAGAATTCATTTTCTATTAATTATTTATAATAAAATAGGAAACAATTTCGCTTTTAAAAGATTTTTTTGCATATCTTTCCCACTTTCAAAAATCCTTTACTGTAGGTAATGCTCATTTTCACAGATATCTTCTCGTTAATGTGTGCTCAACATTAATTAACTTACTCTTTACTTTCCCAAGCACTAATGGAAATACTAGATTATAACCAGTCTAATACTCTGTGGACATTCCACCAGACACTTTGCTTAATGTGATTTAAGGCAGTGTATAATCACTCGTTGCAGTCTTAAGGCCAGTTTTCAATTCAGGAGACTCATATATCCTGTCTAGTTTTAATTAATTTTGCAAGGAAGGTGCCAGGAGCAGCAGTATGAAGTGCTTTCATGTAATCGGGTTATTTCATCTATTGGGTCCTTGTCAGCCACTCATCTTGTGACTTTATCATAACAAAATATGAAGGGGTTTCTCATGTAGTTTGTAGTCTCGCTCTTCAGCTTCCATACATGAATACTTAGAATTGTCTTACTCAGACGAGATAGTAGAGAATTTCTTTCAGTAGTTGCTAGTTTTGTTTGTTTGTTTGTTGGTTTGGGTTTGGGGTCTGTTGTCTGTCAGTTTTGCTTCTAACTAGGATTTGGGGATGGCCTTTAATTGGCATCAAGTGCCCCACAGTGGAATTGGTTAGACAAACATAGTATATAACAGCTGAAGAACATTTCAATAGTTATAAACTAAAAGAAGACAGGAGCAGGAGAGTCCACTATGGAAAAAGGGGGTGGGGGGGGAGAACAACACTGCAAGAAAAATGAAGCGGAAGAGAAAACTATTCACCAAAGAAATTGGGGCTGGAGAGATGGCTCAGAGGTTAAGAGCCCTGGCTGCTCTTCCAGAGGTCCTGAGTTCAATTCCCAGCAACCACATGGTGGCTCACAATCATCTGTAATGAGATCTGGCGCCCTCTTCTGGTGTGCAGGCATACATGCAGGCAGAATAGTATATACATAATAAATAAATAAATCTTCTTTAAAAAAAATTAAGAGAACTCAATATAACTAAGGGATTAGAGTCATCTTTATTTATTTTTTTATTTTTATTTATTTGTGGGTTGTTTTTTTTTTTTTTTTTGGTTTTTCGAGACAGGGTTTCTCTGTGTAGTTTTAGTGCCTATCCTGGATCTCACTCTGTAGACCAGGCTGGCCTCAAACTCACAGAGATCCACCTGCCTCTGCCTCTCAAGTGCTGGGATTAAAGGTGTGCACCACCACCACTGCCCGGCAGGAGAGTCATCTTTTATTAACATTGTTTTGATGTCTTTCAGTTACTGTTGGATTTTATTTTTTTTTTTTTTTTTTTTTACTTTTGAAGTTTGTTAAAACCTGTTCTTGAAGTATGGGAGGTAGTTCTTTTGGTAAGGTGCTGTCTTGCAAGCACAAGGAGCTGAGTTCAAGTTCCAGAACCCACATTTTAAAAAGGAGTGTGGTGGTGTACCGCTGTGATCCCAGCACTGGGAAAAAGGAGATGGGAGAATGCATGCCATGAATAGGCTTTGCTGGCCAGTCACTCCAGCCGAACCAGGGAGCTTCCCGTTCAGTGAGCAGCCCTGCCTCACAGCTTAGAGTGCTTGAGCTAACATGATGGGTCAGTACATGCATGCTGTGCACTTACATACAGGCAAAACATTCATACACAGAAAACTAGTTAATTACTTAGTCAATGAGTTAAATCATTTTAAAAAACACTTCTGTGGGAACCTGATTACCCAGGTTTGATCTTCAGAATCCTCATGAAGGTGGGAAGAGAGAAGTAGCTCCACAAAGTTGTCCTTTGACCTCCACAGGCATGCCTTGGCATGCATGTGTACACATATCACATGATGATGATGATGATGATGATGATGATGATGATGATAAAGATGATGATGATAAAATCAAATTTTGTAAAGTTGGGGAGTCACTGAAGAACTCTATCCTCCCCATACACAGACATGCATATGTACATACATAAGGATTGGGGTCTGTACTGGAATATTGTAAATTATGCACACTGCATGGTAAGTCTTCCCTTCCCTGACTAGGTCTTTACTCGCTTGGAAGAGACTTCTCCAGGGAATCTGACCAGCCCAAGGAAAGTAGTGCTGATGTTAGAAGTTCTCCAACTAAACAGTGTAGTCACAGTCTACAAGCCAAATCCTATACTTAGAGTTTGCAAGTAATGTCTTGGCCAGTTGTTTGTTTGTTTGTCTATTTATTTGTTTTAGATTACCAGTATTTGAGAAAAAAAATTTTTTTTTCAAGACAGAGTTTCTCTATGTAACTCTGGCTGTCCTGGAACTAGCTCTGTAGACCAGGCTGTCCTCGAACTCAGAGATCCACCTGCCTCTGCCTCCTGAGTGCTGGGATTAAAGACATTTGCCACCACCACCTGGCAAGAACATTCTTAATATGAAAACTAAAGAACAAAGGCAACAGCAATAACTAAAAACACCTTGGAGAAAGTCGAGTGTGTTTTTAGGAAGGTGAAGGTGAAGTCCATGAGACATCTGAGACATAGATTCCATAGTTGAATTAGTAGTAAATAGAAACACAACAGAGAAAATCAAGCAGAATTCCAGAGAAACACACAGCTATGCCAGGAAGGAAAAGGAAATATAGCTTCTTTTACTGTGTGGCAAGGCTGTCGTAGCATTTCTATAGTGACATAGACGTTCTACCATATAACAATCCTTTAGGTCAACAATGGACAATATATTCAACTGATTGCGTAAGATTATGATGGAACTGATAAATTCCTATCCTAGTTACATGATAGCTATCATAAGACCATAATAATATATGTTGTTCCTGCGTGTGTTTATGCTGCTAGAACGGAGCGCACGGCCAGTGATGAAAAGACAGCGGGTGAGCAGCCAGCTCTTCCCAGTTCTGCAAGTACAAGAGCTGCTGTACAAGCCTGACTACCTGAGCTCTACCTCTGGGACCCAGATAGATAAGATAGGAGATACCAGATAAGATAGGAGGAAGGAACTGGCTCCCCAGAGCTGCCCTCTGGCCTCCGGACTTGCACCATGGCACACGTGCACCCACACACAACAATAACGATAGTAGTGATTAATATTAAATATATATATAGCAGAATGATGGAGTACGGAACATAGTACTTGATAACTGCAATACATGATTGGGCCATGTATATGTTTACTACACTAAATTGTTGATGGTTTAAGAGTATGCGCGCGCGCGCGCGCGCACACACACACATATACACACACACACACACACGTATATGTATATAATGTCCTGTAAGGTATGCCATGTTATGCCAGTGGTGCATTTATATATCTTGTGTTGACTTTGTCTCTGATTGTATTATTTCATTCATCATGGCCCTAGAACAATATGATGCACCATTAGCCCCGGTATATAGTAGGCTGGAACAGCAATTTTATATAACTATACTCTGATGTTTACACAAAGACAAAAATCACCCTAGTGAATCATTTCTTTGACTATATCCCTGCCACTAAGTGACACAAGGCTGTAGAACTCTGAGGAGATAGAGTTCCTGCATATATCGTGTTGGAATTGAAAGTAGGGGAATAGGTGGAAAACAGAGCTAGATTATCACTGTCTTTATTGGGGCAAGTGGATAGATAAAGTGTCAAGTTGAAGAAAAGTACAATAAATAATATAGCCTATTGTTTAGTTATTAAGAGACATAGAGGTAATATAAAATAATGACTAAACAGGGGAGAGTGGTTGCCACTGCGAAGTAACTAATGGGAACTGTGGGGTTTTTTTCTTTTAAAAATCATTTAGAATTATTTGACTTTTGAAATATATACACATACAACTTTGTTGTTAAAAATAGGTGAAATTGCGAGATGTGGTGGTCCCAGCACTGAAGAGGCAGAGGCAGGCAGATCTCTGGGATTTGAAGGCCAGCTTAGTCTACATAGCAAGTTCCAGACCAGCCAGAGCTATATAGTAAGACACTGTCTCAAAAATAAACAAACAAAAGATAGGTGAAATTGGTAATAGGGAGGACAGCGGCTGGGTATTATAACATTTAGATATATAGGCTAAATAACATTTAATAGCAAAATAAATGGAAACTAAAGTAACCTAAGAGCATATAAATGTGCCAAAATAAAAGAAGGCTACCTCTCTTTGTGAAAAAGAAGGCTAATTAATTACTTTGAATTAAAATGTGGTTGTTTATGGGTTTTGGTTTCTGTATTATAAAATCTGTAGTCAAATATAATATAATCCAAAATAAATAATTCACAGTTTCTGGATGAGAAGCAACTATTTCCATCCAGTGATGTGGAAATGAAGCTCAAAATTTAAGCCATTGGCAAGATGTCAGGGACAGGTTTGAGTAAGAAATCTTATTCCTTCTGTCTTTCCTGCCTTGATATAAGTGATGCTGTGCCCATATTTAGTGGCGTTGTAACTCATTTGGAAAAACAAAATAAAATTACATGATAATTCCCATTAATATACTATTTAAATATTGACCCCTGGTTGTTGATGGGTAGCCTTTTTTTTTTTTCTCTCCTTGTGTAGTGGCCAACAGTGGCCTCCTGTGCTTGGGTCTGGGTGATCTCTCTGGGGAAGGTGAAATTGATGCATCCAGCCTTAGTCCCAGGCGGCTGCTCGGGTGAGCAGGTGTTGCTTGAACGGTGCATGCATTCAGCAGTCATAGTGCAAGTCTGGTCAAGGCATAGATTCCCCAAACCACTCAGGCTAGGCTGGTCCTTTTAATATTATACAAGGTCTCTCCTGGGGAAGAGGCCAACAGTGGCCTCCTGTGCTTTTCCGTTTTGTTTTTAAGGAAGAAAGAAAAACTAATTATCAACCTACAACATATGTCATTCACTCAAATCCCTGAAGGATGAAGGCATAGGTGACAAATGTCCCTGGAGAGAGCGTTGAGCTGTCACTTGTCTGATTGGGTTTTGGTGGTGGTGGTTTTGGCTTTGTTTTTTTTTGTATATATGGGTATTTTGCTTGCATGTATGTCTGTGTATCATGATCGTGTCTAGTGTCCTCAGGCCAGATGAGGGTATCAGATACTCTAGAATTGAGGTATGTACAGTTTTGAGGTTTTGAGTCACAATGTTGTTGCTAGGAATCCAACCCGGGTCCTCTGGAAGAGCAGCCAGTGCTCTTAACCACTGAGTCATCTCTCCAGCCCTAGTTTTGTTCTTGAGAGAAAAAAATCTTGCTATGCTTTCAGGGCCAGCCTTGAACTCCTTGGCTCAGTCGACCCCCCTGCCTCAACTAGATGCACATGGGCTGTGTCACCACAGCACTAGCTAGAAGCTATGAAATCTGTGTATCAGCTGTCTTAGGGTGGTTATAGGTGGCCTCTGTAGTTGTATAGTAGCTTGAAATCTCAGCATACTTTTCAAATAGGGCTTTTAAGGAACTAGAAAGCTTCTTGCTGCCCTCTTGTGAAGAGTGAGGTCGTACAGCCAACCAACAATGAACAAGTAGGTGATTTCCATCCAAATTCCGTCCAGACCGGTTCCCCACTCTTAGTACTTGCATCTTCTAAAGTGTCTCAGGCTTTTCTGCTGGCGGGCATTTCTTCTTTAAGGATGCCGAAATAAATACACCAATTACTTGACCACCTCCTAGAACTCGGTATGCTGTATTTTGCCAACTAACCTTAAAGCAAAAACAATATAAAAATATACTTGGTGAGGCGAATTCTATAGTGTTCTACTTTTTAGAAGTTGGCTTGGAGTTTAAGTGCTCCATTTTATCTCATCTGTATTTCTGGCTACTCACACACACACACACACACACACACACACACACACACACACACACTAAACATAATAAAAATTAATCTTAAAAATTAAATACAAAGCCAGGTGGTGGTGGTGCACGCCTTTAATCCCAGCACTTGGGAGGCAGAGCCAGGCGGATCTCTGTGAGTTCAAGGCCAGCCTGGGCTACAGAGTGAGTTCCAGGACAGGCTCCAAAACTACACAGAGAAACCCTGTCTTGAAAAACAAAAACAGAAAGAAAGAAAGAAAAAGAAAGAAAGGAAGGAAGGAAGGAAGGAAGGAAGAAAGAAAGAAAGAAAGAAAGAAAGAAAGAAAGAAAGAAAGAAAGAAAGAAAGAAAGAAAGAAAGAAAACCAGAAAAAACGAAATTAATAGAGCCTTACTGAGCAACTCAGATAGTGCTCTGGAGAAAAGAGACCTCCCCACAGGGCCTGTCTTCCCACCAGGGCATACGTTCACACAGAGCCAGCACCACCCTTATGTGGAGTGGGCCCCTGTCTCCACCCCCAGGGCCCACCTGCCCCCCCCATGTTCTCTGCCAGCCTGAGGAGTCCAGGGGCCAGCCGTGGTGAAAGCTCTGAGTCAGCACTGGCCAGCTGCTCTGGCTGGTGCCACCGTCAGGAGGCATGATGGCCAGAAGGTACCTCTTGGAGGCTGTAGTCCTATCAAGACCTCAAGGTCCAGTGCCAGCTAAAGCAGTGGAGAAAGTGGAAGAGGCCTCCTGGAGGACATGAACAAACTGCTGGTCAAGAGGAAAGAAGCTGTCTCCCATATCAAACGCGGCGGCTGGTGCCTCCCAACGCCAGCTCCTAAGGACTAGATTTCACATTCCAAGGATTTGAAAGTAAAACACTTCTGTGAAACTTCAACCCCAGGGTGGAGCACTCTTCCTCGCACCCTGTCTTTTCCTCAGTTTATTTGTTTGTTTGTTTGTCTATCTATCGATCTCTTTATTTATTTGCTTGTTTGTTTTCTTGCTATTGTTGTTACCTAGCATTGGAGCTTCAAGTTTCCTCCTGTGCCAGCATGTGCCACCCCACCCACGTTTCCCCTTCCTTTCAGGCTCTGGTTACTGCTACTCTTGTCCGACTGGGCCCTTCTCACTCTGGGACTAGTCTAAAACCCGGGGTGCAGCTCCAGGTGGGTGCAGTGTGCACACATGCTGATGGCCACCCTGTGTTTATGATTTTTCAGTGTTTTCCAGATTATCTTAAGTGAGGGTGTACTAGGTTTATACTTAATGAAGAATGTTATTTCAAAGGAGAAAAGAACCCCAAAATTGAAATGAGGTTATTGGGGTGGGTATTCTGTCATTTGTTAGATGTGACCAATTATGTAACCAAATCTGTCCACTGAAAGCTCTGAGCCACACCTTGCTTGACTTTCAGTCTCAGGCTATATGGCTAACAGGAGCTGTGTGAGCAAGCTCTGTTCCAGTCTGAAAGGGACATAGGTGTCCAGTCACTTTCATACAGTGAGATAGGTATATAGTTACTTTCATACAGGGAGTTTTTTAAATAATAGTTTAACAACATGAAGAAATATTTTCTTATTTTTTAATGACTCTTAGTGTACTCATAACGCTTTTGTTTGTTGGTTTTTATGGGTACTAGCCTACAGATCTGTGTGTGTTTAGATGATCTATTATTCAACTCCTTTTAAAATGAAAAACAAAACAAAACCTGAAGACACTCATCCCAGGACACACAGATTAGCACATTTCTTTTTTCTTTTTTCTTTTTTTTTTTTTTTTTTTTTTGGTTTTTTTGGTTTTTTGGTGTTTCAAAACAGGGTTTCTCGGTGTAGTTTTGGTGCCTGTCCTGGATCTTGCTCTGGTTGACAGACATAACTTAAAACTCACCACTTTATATCATGTGGCATGTAGAACAGGACACAACTTGTTTTGAATAAAATGTAAGAAGCACAATGTCAAGCCAGCAACTAGAAAAGATGGCCCTTAGTGGAACAAGTGAGAATTTTGAGTCCTAAATAAGAATGGAAGAATATGACCAGTTGTTTGCAGGCACTTAAGAAAAACTTATGGCAATATTAATCTTAGGGCTGAAGAGATGGCTTGTTTGGTAAGCTGCCTACCACACAAGCATAATTTGAATTTGAATCCATTGCACCCACATAAAAGCCAAGCAAACATCTGTAACTCCAGAGCAACAGGGCAGAGGCAAGAGGATCCTTGGAGGGATCAGAGTCAGTGGCACTTGGCCTGTACATACATCCTAACACACAGGCTCATACATCCACATGGCCACATATATATATATATACACAGGAAAAAAACTTAGTCTGCATTTCATGGATTCTGATATTTAAGTGAACATTTTAAATATTTTTATATTTAATACATTTGCTTTAATAATAATCTGATAGATTCACATTAAATCTATTTGTGTCCTGATTTCCCACTAAGAACCATAAAGAAAAAACAGGCAGCTCATAAGGAGCATAACTAGTGGTCTTATAATGGCTACATTCAGACTCATAAATTTTAAGGTATCTTCAAAAGGGGGCTAAATGAATTTCAGGAGGCCAATAAATGTTGCACAGAGCCACTCCTGAAAAGTAGGTGCTACACCAGCTTGAAGAGGATTGTGAAAATGAAAAGGCTTAGCTGTCATGCTACTGTTAACAAATGGAGGTCAGTGACCTTCAGGGTTATCCTTAATCTCCAAGGTGTCTGGGTGACATGTTCTCAAACATACTTGAGAAAGCAGTTACCATACAATACCTTCTGGAGAATCCAACCGCATGGCTACAGTTCGTAGGCTTACGTTAATGCTTGCCAAAGCTGGCCAAATTGGGCTCTCCATCCCCATTGGCATCAGAAGGGGAGAATTTTTCATGAAGGCCCAATAGGTCTCTGTCATGTTGGGCTTCAGCAGCAGCCACAGGGCGTGCACAGCGCTCAGGAATCCAAAGAGGAACCTCATTGTCCTGAGGAAAGACATAAACAGAACCCCGGGCCCACACCAACACCAGATCGGGTCTCCTCCAAGTGCCAGTAGAAAGATCCTTCCATCGCTCCATGCCAGTGGATGACCACACACTCCAGAAGAGAATTTGACATCGCTGCTGCCGTTGTTGCTGTTATAGCAGTGGTGGCCACCGCTGCTACTGTTTCTGGGATTGCCATTTCATAATTGCTTACTACAGCTAGCACAGTGGAGACCCTGGCAGCAAAAGTAGCTTCCACAGTTAGTTAATCTTTCATTCTATTGGGCATGATAAATTTAATTCAATAGTTATATACATTTCGATTGGCTTTGAAATTATAAATTTATAAACTCAAGTTCCATTTGCTTTTGGGATACCATCTTACAAGGACTCCAACTTGCAGTAAGGCTCCTTAAGGAAGGGAATGGCTCAGTTGCCTTTAGCCTACTGGCTATGGGTGGGATAGGACTTCTGTTGGTCTTTTCTGTGTCGAACACACAGATTGCAAGCCCAGTGCCACTTTGAGATCTTTGGCAGCAGTTAACTCTGCAGCTCACACATGATTGAGCCTGTATGATAATGAGTATTCAGAGACGGGTAATACCTGGGGGGCGCTCACCAACCTAAGACAGAGCACCTGTGTGGCCTGGGCAGGCGTCTCCATGACGGGTAAGGTGACCTGCTGACTCCCACGCAACCTAAGTCAGAGGCTCATTTTTTAGTAAAAGGGGAACCTGTAAGGGTCCTAGCCCCTGTTTTGGGTAACTGTTGCCTTGCTTGCTGACCTTGACCTTGATATCCTTCCTATGCTAATTCCCTGCCAGGTTCCACCCTTCTGAATGCTTAAGGGAAGTTCCTTGTCTGTGTATCCTGCATAATGGGCGTTAACAGCTTAGATGCAAGATTGTAAAACATCAGTAGCAAACTTCTGTCCTCCAGGGTTCTCCCATTGTGCTGTAAGCCTGTATTTAAGACCTCTTCCCTCCTTCAATAAACAACATTCAGCATTAAATAAAAAAAATAATAATAATAAAAAAGAAAAAAGAAAAAAAAGCCTCCATGCCATTGTTTGACAATTCTCGATTTCCCAGGGTAACTTCTGCCAAACTTCTCAAGGTTAAGAATTGTATTAGAGGCTTAATGTTAAGCACATGATGACATAGAGATAGAGCTTAAATTTGGTAAAAATTCTTATCCTGAGCTGGAAGTGTAGCTCAGCAATAGAGCCTTTGCCAGACATATGTGAGGCTCTGGGTCCTATCCCCAGCACTGGGGGGAAAAAAAATTCAATGAAAATCTAATTATTTGACTAAATGTTTAACAGTGCCCCTTTGTTGCTGTGTTTTCTGAAAGTGTCTCTCTTTTCCCTTCACTGCTTTAGAATAAGAGGTGTCTGCTTTTATGGTAGCTAGGAGTGTAGTTCAGTTGTCATTTACCTAGTATGATTGAAGCCCTGAGTCCCATCCCCGCACCACATGAACCAGGATGGTAGTGCATGCCAGCAATCCCGGAAGGGAGCTGGAGAAACAAATGCCGAAAGTCCTCCTGGGCTACAGAGCAGTGTGAGGCCAGTCCAAGCTACGGGACACTCTGTCTCAAAAAGAATGTGACTGTGATCATAGTACTGAGAGAGTAAAACCTTGCTTCTATTAGTAATGAGCTTGAGCTACACGGAACCGAAATATAAAGTGAAAAATATTGGGTAAAATGGGTTCATGGTGCTAACTTGCATTAGAATTACCTCCGAGGCTTATTAAAATATGGATTCCTGGGCTCAGTCTCAATCTAATGTTTCCCATTTAGGATCTGAAGGAAGGCTTAAGAATTTATATGTCTTTTAACTTTTTTTAAGTTTTTTTTAAGATTAATTAATTAATTTATTTATTTTGGTTTTTCGAGACAGGGTTTCTCTGAGTAGCTTTGCGCCTTTCCTGGAACTCACTTGGTAGTCCAGGCTGGCCTTGAACTCACAGAGATCCCCTGGCTCTGCCTCCTGAGTGCTGGGATTAAAGGCGTGTGCCACCACTGCCCGGCAAGATTAATTTATTTATGTAGTTCTGCTTGCATGTATGCTTGCATGCCAGAAGAGGACACCAGATCTCATTACAGATGGTTGTGAGCCACCATGTGGTTGCTAGGAATTAAACTCAGAACCTGTGGAAGATAGCCTCTAAGCTATCTCTCCAGCCCCCGAATTTATATGTCTTAACAAGTTTTCAGGTAGCACTGATGTGTTGGCCCAGGAACAACACTTTGAGAACCACTTACACAACTTAAGATGCTAACCTACCTATATACTCCATGTCTGGTGAGGTTTCCATTGCTGTGATGAAACACCATAACCAAAGCAGCTTGGGGAGGAAAGGGTGTATTGTATCTTTCAACTCTCAAGTCACTCTCCATCACTGGCACTTAAGGCTGGAACTCCTGGAAGGTAGAACTCATGGAGAGTCCATGGAAGAGTACAGCTTCCTGGCTTGCTCCCAGTGGCTTGTTCCTACAGAACCCAGAACCACCAGCTCACAGTAAGTTGGGCCCTCCCACATCAATCATGAAAATGTGCCACAGGGCCGGGCGGTGGTGGCGCACGCCTTTAATCCCAGCACTCGGGAGGCAGAGGCAGGCGGATCTCTGTGAGTTTGAGGCCAGCCTGGGCTACCAAGTGAGTTCCAAGAAAGGTGCAAAGCTACACAGAGAAACCTTGTCTCGAAAAAAAAAAAAAAAAAAAAAAAGAAAAAAAGAAAAAGAAAATGTGCCACAGGCTTGCCCACTGGTCAGCCTGGTGGGGGCATTTTCTTAATTGACCTTCCTTCTTTCAAAGTGACTCTAGCTGGAATCAGACATACACAGTCTACTGAAATAAGATGATTTCTTGACTTTCCCACCCAACCCCTCCTCAAGGCCTTGGGGAAAGGCTATTCATATTCACTAAACTCTCCACAGGTATTGTGTTTGTACAGAGCACCAACTCGTGAGAACATGTCAATGCCCAAAGGAGCAGGGAGACACTTTCTAAGGAAGACTCTTAGCTTCTTTTAGCGGCTAAGTCTGCAGTCATACACATATAATGAACATGAAGTAAGAGCTTGTTAACTAGACTATTAAAATAGTTTTTGATTTTGAGGCCAGTGGTTTAGCTAGAATCTATAAAATTCTTCTTTTTACTCTCACTTGTATATTAGTTTGATTGTTAATAAAATGGAAGTTTAAATTTAATTAAAAGTTACATAATAAATGCCTGCATAAAATCTGATTAACAACATTTCCCTTATATTCTGTTTTGTGATTATCCACAAGCAACTTTTAAGATTCTAAATTATAAAAAAAAAAAAAAGATCCAAATTGCTGATCTGTACTGTCTCTCACTACACAGCATCTACTAGCTAGGTGCAGACTAAGCTCTGGAGCTGAGTGATGCAGACTGTTTCCATGGTTTAATTTTTTTCTGGCTAAGGATTTTTTTGTGTTCTTATTATTTCAAACTCATAATTTATGAATATTACAAATAAGGTTACTTAGGAACATCAAAACAGGATATTCTGGGGGAAAACATAGGTTTAACTAGCTATTATTTCTAATCACAAGGAGGATAACCTTATCTGATTGTAATTCAGCTTTAAGTGAAATTCATAAATACTGAAGATGAAAGCATTTTATGGCTTTATGCTGTGACATAATTTTTTCTATGCTACATAACTTTATAAAGCAAAGTTTTTAAATTAAAGCTAGGTAGCCACTGTACATTTTGTATCTTTTCAAAATCAATTAACTCCTTCTATCAGTGAATTTATTTTCCAGTCAGTTTGGACAAATGGAACATACATATGTAGGTAACAAATAATCTCTTTTAAATTGAATAAATCAGGGGGGTGGAGAGATGGCTCCTCAGTTAAAGAGCACTTGTTGCTCTTGCAAGGGACCTGAGGTTTGTTCCCAGCACCCACATGGATCGTCTAACAACAGCCTGTAATTCAGTTCTGGGGATCTAATGCCCTCTCCTGGCCTCTGTGGGCACCTGCACTCATGTAGTACACATATGTCCTGGTTAGTTTTTTTTGCCAACTTGACGCTAGGCGCAAGTAATTTAAGAAGAGGGGGCCTCAGTTGAGAAGATGTCCCCACTAGATTGGACTGTGGGCAAGGCTGGGGTGTATTTTCTACATTAATGATTGACGCCAAAGGGCCCGGCCTGCTGGGAGCAATGACACCCCTGGGCAGGTGGTCCTGGGCGGTGATGGTGCACACCTTTAATCCCAGCACTCGGGAGGCAGAAGCAGGCGGATCTCTGTGAGTTTGAGACCAGCCTGGTCTACAGAGTGAGATCCAGGACAGCCACGGCTACACAGAGAAACCCCATCTTGAAAAAGTAAGGGGAAAGAGAGGTGGAGGGAGAGAGAGAACAGGTTGAACAAGCCATGAGGAGCAAGCCAGTGAGTAGCACTCCTCCATGGTTTCTGCTTCAGTTCCTGCCTCCACATTCCCTGCTTGAGTTCCTGCCCTGATTCCCCTCCGTGATAGACCGTGATGGGGAACTGTAAGCTGGAATAAGTCCTTTCCTCCACAAGTTCCTTTTGGTTATGGTGTTTAATCACAGCAATAGAAACCCTAGCACAACATACATATTCACTCATGGCAAGCACCTACTCGTATAAAGTAAAATAAATAAATCTTTTTTAGTTGGATAAATCTATGAAGTAAAAGAATGGCCAAAGTAAAGTAGAATTAGTGAGGTCATCATTTATGTATGTAGCTGTTGGCAGTGTGAGGATGAAGTTGTTGAACTACAGTTTGGCTAGTGGAAGTTTAAGTGAAGCTGGTCTCTTTCTTTTGTATTTTGTTAGTCTTTGCTGTAGCCTCTTCTGAGAGATTCAATAAATAACTAGCCAAGGGCTCAATCTCTTCCCCCTCCCAAGAATCTTGTAGAGACATGTTGACCCAGTAGGCTTCTCTTGTAGACATGTTATGGACAGAGTGAAATATTAAGCTATTTATCTGTGTGCTTTCATAAGTAATTAAGAGAGAGGTGGGCTGCAAAGTAGCATATCCTTATTACTAGACCTAACCTGTGTTCAATGTGTATTTAGAAAATAAATCATCTGCTTTTGACCATTGACCATATCTAATTTGCCTCTCATCCAAAGATTTTAACAATGAAAATAAATATACCTGACATGAAAAATGATCCCCTTTCTAACACTCTTCCTGTCTAGCCATTTCCAAGCTCTCTGCAGAATTAATTCTCCCCATCACTTTCCTTGTCTGCTCTTCTCTGAGAACTCATCATGGAGTCCCTAGAATTATAGTATGATTTGAATTATACGGTGATATGTAGTGATTAGTGTTTAGTGAAGTTTTCTTTAAAGCATGTACTAACTAAAGTGAATGCTGTAATGAACCCTACACTCATCCCCTACACCCTGTAATGGTCAACCTTCAGCTGTTGTTAGATCTGCACCCACTTATGTCACACTTTATGCTGAAACTTCTAAAAGCAAATCCTAGCTATCATGCCATTTCCTCTAGTATGCTTTTGTATGATTTCTAACATTTTAAATGACATAGTTAGTACATTGAGCAACATAATAGAGCTCCTTACCAATGTCTTCTGTAGTCCCTATCCAGCTCAAAATTGTGTTGTCGTTTTTCACAATTGTTTTGTTTGAATTAGTACCCAAATAGTATGTTTTGTTGACATGAGTCTAATCTATTTTACTCTTCCCTATAACTACACACACACACGCACACACACACACACACACACACACCCCTATCTCAATCACATGATGTGTATTGTGTATTTGTTCCAGTTGGAGAGAAGATTAATTTGTGTGTTTGTGTGTTATCAACCTTATCTTCTTCAAAAATCAACTGTTATTCTTTTTATTCTACTATATGAACATTTATTTTGCTTCCCTGAAATTCGGTCCAAAAAGACTGCAGAAAGAATGGGGTTTTTTTGTTTGTTTGTTTCATCTTTTTGTCAGTTGTCAGTCAAAGTCAAAATGACTGATGGATTATTTTTAACATCATAGATGTTTGTATTCGATATTTTTTATTTGTTATTACATTTATTTGTTCATTGGAGGGGGAGGCGTGTGTGGAGCTCAGAGACACTTGTAAGAGTTTTTCTCACCTACTACTATGTGGGCTGCAGGGATCAAATTCAGGTGGTCCAGTTTGGTGACGGACCACATTATTGCTGAGCCATTTTGGCTGGACCTCAATATGTTTTGGTGTGTTGTGACCATTGCTCTTTTTTTTACTCTAAAACTATCACACCTTTAGTGGATGCCTCTTTGCGTTGGCCCCCAAGTCTTTGACATGTCTGTAGTAGTATTGGATAGCTTCCTTTCTTTCAGCCATGTCATTTACTTCTCCAACCTTGAAATCTCTTCTATTTCTCCAAGGAATTTTGCTTCCTTTCAGTAAGCACGGAAACACTAATCATATTCTTTGATACTGCTCAGTCGTTCTTAACGGGCCTTCTTCATGAAGAGTTTTGGAGACTGTTTGGAGTTTGGGTATATTTTGGTGTGATCTAGTTTGGGTTTTTGTTGTTTTGTTTTGAGACAAGTTCTTATTGTGTAACTTAAACAGCCTGGGATTCTTTTGTGTGTGAGTGGTGTATGCATGTGATCTGTGTAGATGTGTGTGCATTCATGCATGCATGCAGACATCAGATGTCCTGCTCTATTACTCTGCCTTATTCCTGTGAGACAGGATCTCTCGCTGGACCTGGAACGAGCCTAGTGACCAGCAAATCCCTCAAATCCTCTTATGCCAACCACACCACAGTACTAGAAATAATAGTACATCCAGCCATGCCCAACTTTTTATATAGGTGCTAAGGATTTGAACTTGCGTCCACAACAAGCACTGTGACCGCTGAGCTCTCTGTCCAGCTCCAGAGCTGCTGCTCCTACTGCCTTAGTTCCCAAGTTGCTAGAATTACTGATGTGTGCCACCATCTAACCTTTACATTTTCATTACATTATTTATTTATGTGTGTGCATGCATATGCATGCCACAGTGGACATGTGAAGGTCAGAGAATAACTTGTGAGAATCACTTCTTTCCTTGTACCATGTGGGTTCTACCTGAGGTTTGAGCATATCATTAGGCATGGAGCCAAGTTCCTTTTTTTTTTTTTTTTAAGATCTATTTATTTATTATGCATACGGTTAGTATTCTGTCTGCATGTATGCCAGAAGAGGGCATCAGATCTCATTACAGATGGTTGTGAGCTGCCGTGTGGTTGCTGGGAATTGAACTCAGGACCTCTGGAAAAGCAGCCAGTGCTCTTAACCTCTGAGCCATCTCTCCAGTCCCCTCCCCGGTTCCTTCTTTACCTACTGAACCATCTCTTTTGAAAAGAAGAGGAGAAAATTAAATGTTCCTATTAGTAACATGTTTAGTCAAATTGAAGTTTTACCTAGTGCATCTTATTTTATAATTGTCTCTTTTATGGGAAAGTCTTGGTTCCTAATAATTAACATAATCATTTGCTCTCACTTGCAGTGAAAAGTAGCTCCAAACGCACTACTTATCTGTAACACAAAGACCGCTGCATGTAGTATAAGTTGCCTTGCACTCTAGGATCTGTGCTTCCAAGGATATGTGTGACTGCACATATAACTTTAGTATGCCTTTTAAATTTTACTTTGTACTATGTGGTTACTATGTAGTTATGCCATACTTTAAAGATTGTTTCTTTCTAGTTAATGGATCTTGTTTTTAACTTAGTAAAATTTACATATCTCAGAGTAAAAATTAGAGAAAAGGTATATTTGTCTACCTTTTCCCTCTCTCTAATCACTCCCCTAGTAGCTAGCTGTCTTTATCAGCAAAGCTGATACAGACTTTATCCTTGCAATGTTTTGTTTTGACAGTATAATTAATACATATTTGATTTAAATACTATCTTCCTAAATTTCCTTGTAACAAGGCCAGGTATAGTGACATATGAAGGTAACATATCATATACATGCTGTACCTTGCTGTTATTATTTAACAGTGTGTTCTAGAGTTCTCTCCCTAATGGTAAGAGAATATTTTCCTCATTCCGTTGTACAGTTGAACGGTATGTTCCATGATATGGTGTGTTATAGTTTACTCAGCCAGTCCACTTCCTGTTGATGGGTGCTTGGGTTGTTTCTTGTCTTCATTATTATGTAATCGAAATTACTGAAGTGAATAGACATACAAATGAGTAGAATCCTGGCTCAAGGGCAAATTGTGTAAGTAACTTTAGAAGTGCAGATTTTTTTATGTGCCAATTTTTTTATGCACAGTATTTAATTATAAATTTAAGCTGAAGTCAGGTGGTACACCCCAAAATTCCAGTACTTAAAGATAGAATTAGGAAAATCAGGAGTTCAAGGCCCTCTTCAGTTAGTTACATGATGACTTCAAGGCCTCTGAGCTACATGACACTGTCTCAAAGAAAACAAAAATTATTGAAAAGGAGGCTTGGAGAGATGGCTCAGAGATTAAGAACACTGGCTACTCTTCAAGAAGACCAGATTCCCAGCACCCACTTGGCAGCTCATATCTGTCTGTAACTCCAGTGCCAGGAGATCCAATGCCCCCTTCTGACCTCTGTGGGCACCAGGTGGTGCAGAGACATTCCATGCAGGCAAAACAGTCATTCACATTAAATAATTAATAATGATAATAGTAAGAATAATAATGATAATTGAGAAGGATATATAGTTCTTTCCTCACAAGTAAGTAAATGTTGACCAGCTACTGTATGTCCAATACTATACTCTTTTGTTTTGTTTTGTTTTGTTATTTTGAGACAGGGTCTATCTATATAGCTCTAGCTGTCTTAGAACTATGTAGAAAGGCTGGTGCCTTGAACTCACAGAGATCCTCCTGCCTTTGTTTCTGAGTGCTGTGATTAGAGGTGTGGGATACCATGCCTATCTGGTACTTTATTAGTTGCTGCAAGAGGTTCTGCAGAACTTGATGAAACAAGAAAGATAACGTTAATTTCAGATTTTGTAGTGCTGTGAAAGAAGTAAGTAGGTTGAAATGCAAATGAGTAAATTGAAAAGGTCTTGCTTTAGTTAGGCCTGTCAAGGAAACCACTCTGGTTGAGGGCATTTGAGCTAAGACATAAAAGATAAAAATGATGACTGCTACCTTCCATTTATTGACTTGCCAAACAGTATTTTTTTTCTTTTCCTTTCTTTTGTTTTTTTGAGACAGGATCTTGCCATGTATACTTGGATAGCCTAGTACTCACTATGTATCCCAGGCTTGCCTCAAATTTGTGACAATCTCTGGCTTTAACCTCCTGAATATTGAAATTACAAACTGGGATTGCCATGCATCCAGCTTCCTTCTTTTTAAAAACCTCTTGTTTACGCTTACAAAACCATAGTTTCCAGTTTACAGACAAGAAAACTGATGCTCAGGAATATCTTATTTGCTTGTGATCATTTGGTTGAGATGGGGTTTTATATAGCCCCAACTGGCCTGGAACTCACTGTGTAGATAAGGATGGCCTTGACTCATGCTTTTCTTGCCTTCACCTGTTGAGTGCTAGAATTACTGTGGTAAGCCGCCATAGCTGGCTGCTTGTAGCCTTTAAGTTTTGAGATCAGGAAGCTAAGACAGGATGATTGTAATGAGATCAAGGCCATTTTGGCTACAATGTAAGAGCCTGTCTCAAAACAGCAACAATAAAAATAAACCTATTTCTATAATAAATCTAAATCTGTAGCTATCTAACTCCAAAGCTAGAAGAAATAAACCGTTTTCACTATATTACATTGTCTGTCTAAACCAGGAAAGAGACCAGATAATATTGAATAAATAGAGTAAAAATAGTTTCCTAACCACAGTAATTTTTGATAGCTTCCCTTTCCTTTTGAGTTATAAAACAAAATAGATTTTTACTCCATTAACTGGCAGAAGTATTTGTTTGGATTTTTTACTGTTCAAAGTTGTTACTGATTATCAATTCAAATGTATGTGCTTAGTTTGTTCCTAACACTTACATAGGAACACTTACATAGAGAGGGACTGTGGAGATGCCTCAGATAGGAAAAGCACTTCCTGATCGTGCAGAGGACCTGGGTTTAGTTAGTTCCTAGCAACCACATGGTACCTCACAACCACCTGTTACTCCAATTCCAAGGGATCCAACATCATCTAAGCTCTCAGGGCACCAGGCATACATGATGGACATGCACACAAGCAGGAAAAACATGCATATACATAAGAAGAAAATAGAGAAATATACCTATTGTCCAAGCTAAATAAGGCAATTTCAGTATCCATTTTCATTTTTTTACAGAGAGCTCTGCCTTTAAAATTCCCTAACACAAATATTCTCTATCTTTTTAAAATTATATACCAAGTATCTTACTTACCTAGTTCATAATTTTTTTTTAATTCTGTGTGCAAGGTACTTTACAAATGTCTGTTTGATTAGTTTAAGTAAATGATGTGACCAGAACATTGTACAGGGCTCTGTAGATACTATAAAGTTAGCCTTAGGGGAACAACATTGCTTTAATGTGTGTGTTTTGTTACTGGTCTATTTTCTTGCACCAGCACTTATTGAACATGTGTCTGTCTGTCTGTCTGTCTGTCTGTAGTTTACAGATGAAAAAGCTGAGGCAAAGAGAAGCTACATGATTTATCTGCAAACACCATCTAGTGCTGTGGATATCACTCTGTATCAATAAAGCACTGATTGGCCAGTAGCCAGACAGGAAGTATAGGCGGGACTAACAGAGAAGAGAAGAGAGGAAACAGGAAGGTGAGAGGGAGACTGGCTGGAGCCGCAGCGAGGAGAAGGAAGATGTAAAGTACCGGTAAGCCACGAGCCACGTGGCAAAATAGAGATTAATAGAAATGGGCTAAATATAAGAGTAAGAGCTAGACAATGATAGGCCTGAGCTAATGGCCAAGCAGTTTAAATAATGTAAGCGTCTGTGTGTTTATTTTATAAGTGGGCTCGGAGACTGGCGGGACTTGGGAGCTGGAGAGAAGCTCTCCAGCAACACCTATAGAAAAATGTCTGCTGTAAATCAAACAGTGAAGGGGAAGATGAATAGGAATCTCACTTACACAACTTAAGTAAAACATAATTCTCTGAACAGATTAAGATAGGTTTCTTCTGTATCCCAGAATCTAATCAATATATGTATAATTCAACTATTATTTGGCTTAAAAGGGCTTATTGGGAGATGTTATCATTTTTACTATTTTCTACAGAGAAAATATTTTCCAGTTTCAAATAACTCTGGACTTTGGAATTATAACCTGTTTTTATGTTAAAAAAAATTTAAGGGGAAAAAAATAAAACTCCAAAACAAAAAAAAAAAGAAAAAAAGAAAAAAAAAACCCAAAGCAATGAATTAATTAATAGTCTGGGGGTTAGAACTTTTATTAAATACTCATACATTTGTGCAAAATACTCATGTATCAGGGCTTTACATAGTAATAGATCCTGGTAAGTCTTCACAAGGTCAACATCCTCACTCATAAAGTGGGAACAGTAATAACCCTGGTCCAAGGTTAAGACAGAACTACTAGTCAAAGTGCCTGATCAGTCACAAAACATCTACCCCAAGTCAGAGTAACTCACTCATGCTATAGTCTACTCTCAGGGGTAACAGGCCAAGCTCACAGTATAGATCACTCCACTCAACTGGGATATGCTGACAACTTCCCTCCTGGTCCAGGCCACTACGAAGTGCTGCTTAAGTCTGAGGAGAAAGGAGGACTAGCCTTCTTGACCCCCAGGGCAGGGAAAGAGTTACAGCCTCACCCTGAGAAGCCAATAGAACCTCTCTTGATTATAATTTAGATAAGAACCACTAGATTGAATAATAATGTCTGAAACTCCCCTGGCTGTTTCACCTTGAGACGTCCATCACTGGGTTAAACATGATGCTAATTGCATTTGGATTGATTAATTTCTCTCACTCCTGTCTATTCGAATAACGCTTAACAAAATAATCATAGCACCCAGAGCCAAATCTTTTCCGTCAAAGGAATGAAGCCATCAGAACAGGCAGAGATGAAAGAAATGAAGATGACCCGTAATTACAGCTACGGTGATATCATTACCATATTATACAAAATGAGCATGGGGGGGTGGAGGAAGGAGGGGCTGAGATTATTTATTTATTTTGATGGAACCTTACAACCTAAGAATACAGATTTGATAGCGAATGCAAAGCACAGAAATATGTAACTTTAAAATAAAAATCTTGCTCACAACATCATAAAATCCAGCAAGCCCCAAGGCCCCAGATACATCAAGTGTGTGGGACTGTGAGCAGGGATCATCCACACCACACCACTGCTTTTCTCCACAGTAACATTATGTACATGACCTGCAGAGAGGTAAGATGCTGTCTTCCTTCACACCACAAGGATTCCCAGAGCTACTGGGGAACTCTTCTTTACACCGAAAATATAATTTTATTTTAATGTTGTTGTTAGATGTGGCCTTGTGGGCAGGAGAGATGGCTCAGAGGTTAAGAGCACTGGCTGCTCTTCCAAAGGACCTGGGTTTAATTCCTAGTACCCACATGGCAGCTCACAACTGTCTATAAGTAAGGTTCCAGGGGATCAGACACCCTCACACAGACCTACATGTAGGCAAAATATCAATGTACATAAAATAAAAACATTATAAAAAAAGTAGCCTTGTTTATACATTTATTACCTGAATTTTAACTAGTTTAAGATGCCAAAGAAAATAGATATCTAAGAATCTTACATATGATTCATTGGACAATATTATGGAGTTTACTTAAAACACTAGCAGGGAAGAATATAATATTATTTCCCTATAAACTTTTCTATTGCCCAGTAGGAGCTTTTAACACTTATGACAGAAAATCTTTGATTGCACAGGAGTTAAAACCTGGTTCTACCAGGGTTATGTGTTGGCTCACCCAAACATCTACCTTATTGGTGATCTGCTGGAGCATGTGAAGGGACCGGTCCTACAGACCCAAAGCTGCAGGATATCCAAGAGGAGTTCCAGTGAGAGCCCAGTATTGATAGTGTAGCAGAAACCAGAGGCCTCAAACCAGACCAGTGACTCTGCAGTGAACACTTGCAGTAAAGATACATGGATAAAAGGGTTTACTGTGTGACTCACTGTGTTACACTACAACTCCCGTGACCAGATTGATTTTTCCTTCTTTTTTCTCTCTTCTTCTTTTCTCTTAAATTTTATTTTATTTTATTTTGGGGGGGGGGTGGTTGCAAGGGCAGAGGGCAGATATGAAGGGATGGAGAAATGAATGGGATGGAGATGCATTGCATGATGTGAAAGACACAAAGAAGAAATAAAAAGGAAAGTTAAAAAACAAACAAAATACAAAGAAACAAAAAAACCTGATTCTAAATCTAGAACTTACTAGATTGTTGCTGGAGAGCTTCTCTCCAGCTCCCAAGTCCCGCCAGTCTCCGAGCCCACTTATAAAATAAACACACAGACGCTTACATTATTTAAACTGCTTGGCCATTAGCTCAGGCCTATCATTGTCTAGCTCTTACTCTTATATTTAGCCCATTTCTATTAATCTCTATTTTGCCACGTGGCTCGTGGCTTACCGGTACTTTACATCTTCCTTCTCCTCGCTGCGGCTCCAGCCAGTCTCCCTCTCACCTTCCTGTTTCCTCTCTTCTCTTCTCTGTTAGTCCCGCCTATACTTCCTGTCTGGCTACTGGCCAATCAGTGCTTTATTGATACAGAGTGATATCCACAGCATATAGGCTAATCCATAATCTAAAAAGATTTTAGCCTCCCCTCCTGAAAGTACAGCCAGCATATTCTTTCATCAGCTTGATACGGTACAAATTCTCTTCCTAATAGTGAAATTCATTGCTTTGATCTCATTGTTTTTCACACAGTTGAGCTTTACCCTTGAGAGGAACCAAATGAGCAGGGTATGGTGGCACCCCCTATAATCCCACCAGCCCGTAGGAGGCAGAGGCAGGAGGATCAAGGCTTTGACATCCTTGGCTCTTGGCTGCTACACAGAAAGTTGGAAACTAGCCTGGCCTACATGAGACCCTATCTGGGAAAAAAAAAAAAAAAAGGCTTGTGGGGATCTGTCTAGCTTAGTTGGTATAGTGCTTGCTTAGTGTGCACACAGCCCAGTCCCCAGCACTGCATAAACCAGGCTTAATAGCATGCACTTGTAATCCCATCACTCTGGACTGGAGGTAGAGGCAAGAAGATCAGGAGTTCCTCAGCTATGCAGCAAATTTGAGGCTAGCCTGGGCCATGTGAGACCCAGTCTCAAATACATAATAAGAAATAGTTAGCTCTCATTTCTGGAATACAAATCTTTAAGGTTTTTTTTGTTTGGGCTTTTTAGTAGGGAGAAGTATGGTAAGATTGCATATTCAAAGTGTAGTCTTGTTTTGCTCTTAAAGACTTCTGAGCAAGCAGAGTTGATGTAGAAACAGGCATTCTCTCACCGGAAGACAGCATTTTTCAAGTGCCTGACAATTAAGATTTGTCTGCTTCTGCCTTCAGTCATCAGGCATCATGGCTGACACGTCTCAGATTTTATGTTCCTGCTTGATGTTTTATATTCTGAAAATAAATCCATTGACTGGATATTTCTGTTCTTTTTTCCCTCCTTCTGTTATGAAACACTATTAAAATTATTTTCCATATTGGAACTGTCCACATTTGTTTACCTGTTCATCAAGTCCTGACTTTCCTTCTGCTATGACTTCTTGGATTAAACTTGGGTTATTGACACTTGGTGTTGCTCTGTCCAGAGGAGATCTGACCTGAACAGTCTCAGGCTGGCAAGCAGGAACTGCTGTGCCGCGTACCATCACAGCAGGAAAACTTTCCAATTCCCACAAAACAGAGATCAGTGTTATAAGTCACCTTGGCGTCTGTTCTCTACTGCGCCAGAGTATCTGTTAACTCTGGCTCCTCCTCCAAGGCAGCAGGCTTTCCAGAAGAGTCCCTCTCAGAAAGCATCAGGCACATAGTAGGCCTACTGACTGACATTCCCGAGGGGCCACGCCCTTTGCGCTCTCCTGCATAGTATACACACACACACACACACACACACACACACACACACACACACACTGTTGGCCAACCAGTGGAGTGCTCTCATGTCATAGCTGTTGAGAACATTCCGGGTTCAGAGTCAAAACAGTAATTAATAACAAACTGAACCGTATCTACAAAAGAGCTTTGCAAAGCTAGTTAAATAAACAGGCTTCTATGTGTTCCTTTCTGTTCTAAGTAAATCTTAGTGCAGGTAAAGAAGATAACTGCTTCTAACACCCAACATGATTCCAGTAGGGAGTATAGGGTTGGGGTTTTGTATTTGGTTGGTTGGTTGGTTGATTTCTTCTGTTCCTATCATGTTTGCTTATTATGATACAAGAAATGGGATCAAAACATGACAGACAGCTAAGAATGTTTTTCAAGGAAGAGCCTTCAACACGCTGATTTTGTCAGGAATATTCTAGCTCTTTGACTTTGGGGGAGTTGTAAAGTGGACACTGGAGTGTAACTGGAACCTTCTCTTCAGGATTGTTGAAGTCATCGGTAAGCCCATGAGAGGTCATCAGCATTGTGATTGACAGGCCTTCTCCCGGCACAGTTCGAACCTCCAGAGTAGATGTGCCATCCAGATGCATGGTGCGTCCGTTACTATTTTACAGCTGATGAGCTTTTAAGAATAATAAGATGGTTATTATTATTATTATTATAAGATAATTAATCATATAATGATATAATAATAAGAGCTTTTAACAATAATAAGATGGTTCAGCAGTTAAAAGAACTTGTTGCTCTTACAGAGGACCAAGCTGATTACTAACATCCACGTGGTGATCCATCACCATCCATAAGTCCAGTTCCAGGAGGATCTGAT
>CABHPH010159595.1:0-55568 GCA_902168325.1 Peromyscus nudipes
GCATAAGCAGAATAGAAATTGTGTCTTTGTGACAACATAGATGGAACATTAGGCCCTTGTGTTCAATGAAATAATCCCAGTACAGAAAGGGAAGCAACAGGGTGGTGATTGGATATGGAACGTGACAATGCTGATCTCATGAAAACTGGCAGTAGAATCTTGGCTACCAAGGATGAGGAGTGGGTATGCTGGGAAGGTCAATCACTGGGTATGGAGCTGCATACGGTTAGATGGGGGAAAAAGTTCTGGTAAGGTGGCTATATGTAATAATCAAATTCCCCACATTTCCAAAAGCTGGGAGAAAGGATTTAGAGTATATTCCTATAAAGAAGCTATAAACGTTCATGGGGATATGTTTTAACTTGATTTGAGCAATGTTCCAAGTATGCGCACGTACCTACAATATGATCATATTGTGAAAAGTCATTATTATGTATCAAATTTGTGTCATGTATTAGTAAATATAATCTTATTCAATAAAAATTTTAAATAGAAGAAATAACTTGATTTCTGATCTACATAGCTTAAGAGGATATTTTATAATAATTTAATGTATATTAAGTGTTTATATATAAGTGTTAAAATATTGGCTGGTATAAAACTTTTGTAATCGTGGTACAAATCACTAAAAATTGAACAGAAAATAATGTAATTTATAAGAGTAGTTCATTATTATGACAATTTGAATTATTTGAGACAGTTTAGTCATTTGTCCATATTTTTACTTGTCTTTATGAGATTCATGTTTAAAATTAAAAAGAAAATTTTTAGAGTAAAAATGATACCTATTTAGGCTAGCTTTTTCAGTAATTATTAAAACTTTCTTTCAAAACATATATTTTGCTTTGTAGTAGGATTTACTTGAGAAATGTAATTGAAAAAAATAGATATTTTATCACTAACAATTTCCGTGAAATTATGGGTTTATGCTTACTGTTGCATTTACTTTTCTTCATCATAAACATCATGTTTTCTCCTAAAATCTTTATTATTGTTATTATTAAGTACTGGAAATATGTTCTTCACAGAAAACTCAGCATCAATCTTTTAAGCATAAATCACATATAAGAGAATGATTGAAATTACATTATTAATATTTTATTTAAAATTACAAATGAAATAAATTACTTTTATGATATTTAAATAAAAATAAGTATCATTTTAAAACAGATATGAGCACGCTGTTTCTTCATACTGCTTGTTCTGACATTTGTAACTTCTTAAATTTCCACAGAGATGAAGCAAAGCAAAACACATTATTTTATTAGAGTTATCTGTGGCCTATGAGATATTTTTTGAGTACTCCGACATGAAAATATTTGTTCCTGATGGAATTTGAATCCTAAACAAGTTACAAATACACAGGAGATGATTTGGGCACTAAATGGTCTTAGTATCAATTTAAAATTGAATTTAAGATATTCAATTGGCAGTTTTTCTCATTAACAAATACCTAGGCTATATGTTATTTATAGAGTGGATACACACATTATTTCAGGATGATGATATACACAACCCCAATCATCACTCATCTCAGTTCATTTATTTGGTATGTTATGTTTCCATTTCATAAGAGACACTTATAAATATCACCTCTAGTGATGTAAATTTCATGTCACTTTAAACTGAATGCAACAATTAAGTGCCTTTGATGTGAATGACAATAAAAACTACAGTGAGGAATATCTTCATCACTTCTGTGTGAACTGATGATGGAGAAGGAAGTGCTAACTTCTATCTTTGCTTCCTTTTCTTCCCCCTTTTCTTTTTGTTTTCTCTCTCTCTCCTCCGACCTCCCTCCCTCTCTTCCTCCCTCACTACTTCTCTCCTTCTGTCCTTCCTTCCCTCCCTCCCTCTCTTGTTCTTTCATTTGCTACTTACCCATTTCCCTCTTTCCCAGCTTCTCTAATTCTAGTTAGGCTAATTGTTTTGGCATTACCAGTCTATACCTATAACCACGCACTTTTCAAAATCAAAGTCTCATTGAAACTTCACTCATTCAAGCAATGGGCTTGTCTCATACAATTCTTTTTCATGCAAGTGCTAGACGTGGAACAATAAACACTGGTTTCAGATACAGAATTAAACTAATACAGCACCTGATAATATAATAAGTACAGACTTAAGGGAATTACAACAAAGATAACTTAATATATGTATCCAAATTGAATGCATTGAAGAAGTTTTGCTTCAAATGAAATCTGAAGGAATAGATAAATGAATTATGAATGTTCCAGGAAGTGAAGAACATATATAAAATCACAAAAAGAAGAAAATCCTTTATAAATAGAGTAATAGAATTTTACCAGGATTTTGTAATCGAGTAGCCTTTGAAAATCTGTTATATATTTTTATGTTTGTTCCATTAAGAGAAGCAAAGGTTCATAAACTTCAAACTGCATCTACCAGCCAAGCATGGTGGTTTGCACTTTTACTCCTGTTCTGGAGAGGCTGAAGTATCAGGACTGATGATCTGAGGAAAGGCTTTAATTTCAGGGCAACTGGACCTAAATTGTTACATACTATTTTCCCAACACAAAAACAAAACAAACCACAACAGAAATACATTCAGAGCAGTGGTCAGAAACCTTTCTTGTATCTTTTATTTTTTTTTAATTTTTATTAATAAATTTTTATTCATTTTACATACCAATTGCAGATCACACTCTTCCCTCCTCCCACCCCTCCAGGCTACCCCTCCAACACACCTCACATTCCCTCCTCCAAGAAGGTAAGGCATCCCATGGGGAGTCAGCAGAGCCTGGTACATTCAGTAGGGGTATGTCCAAGTCCCTCCCCTTATCTCAAGATTGTGCCAGTTGTCACACCACAGGTAGTGGGCTCCAAAAAGCCTGCTCATGCACTGGGGATGGATCCTGATCCTACTGCCTGGGGGCCTGTTAAGCAGATCAAACTATATAACTATCTTGATTATGCAGAGGGCCTAGTCCCATGGAGTCTCTACAGGTGTTGGTCTAAAGTTCATGAGTTCCCACTAGTTTGGTTTGGTTGTCTCTGTAGGTTTCCCATTCATGATCTTGATGCCCCTTGCTCATAGAATCCCTTTTCTCTGTCTTCAACTGGACTCCTGGAGCTCGGCCTGGAGTTTGGCTATGGATCTCTGCATCTGCTTCCATGAGGCTGGATGAAGGCTGTATGATGACAGTCAGGGTATTCAGTAATCTGATTACTGGGATAGGCCAGTTTAAGAACCCTCTACTCTATTTCTAGTAGTCTAAGCGGGGTTGTTCTTGTGGATCCCTGGGAACATCCCTAGCACCCAGTTTCTCCTTATCCCCATGATGTCTCCCTCTATCATGGTATCTCTTTCATTGCTCTCCCACTCCATCCCAGTTCCAGGTTGACCATCTCATTCTCTTATGTTCTCATCATCCATCCCCTACCCTCCATTGCTCACCCCTCACCCCCAATTTACTCATGGAGATCTCATCTATTTCCCCTTCCCAGGGCAATCTATTCATTCCTCTTTGGGTCCTCCTTTTTAGCTAGCTTCTCCGGAGCTGTGAGTTGTAGTCTGGTTATCCTTTGCTTTACATTTAGTATCTACCTATGAGTGAGTACATATCATGCTTGTCCTTCTGAGTTTGGGTTGCCTCATTCAGGATGATATTTTCTAGTTCTATCTATTTCCCTGCAAATTTCATAATGTCATTGCTTTTTACTGCTGAGTAGTACTCTATTTTCTTAATCCATTCTTTGATTGAGGGACATGTAGCTTTTTTTCAGGTTCTGACTATTACGAATAATGCTATGAATATAGTTGAGCATGTGTTCTTGTGGTATGATTGAGCATTCCTTGGGTATATGTCCAAGAGTGGTATAACTGGGTCTTGAGGAAGATTGATTCTCAATTTTCTGAGAAACCACCATATGATTTCCAAAGTGGTTGCATAAGTTTGCATTCCCACCAACAGTGGAGGAGTGTTTCTCTTGCTCCACACCCTCCCCAACATAAGCTGTTATCAGTGTTTTTTATCTTAGTCATTCTGACAGGCTTAAGATGGTATCTCGGAGCCATTTTGATATATGTTTCCCTGATTACTAAGGATGTTGAGCAATTCCTTAAATGTCTTCTGGCCATTTGAGATTTTCTGTTGAGAATTCCCTCTTTAGCTCTGTAGCCCATTTTTTATTTGGATTGTTCAGTATTTTGATGTCTAGTTTCTTAAATTCTTTATATATTTCTGGAGATCAGCCCTCTGTCAGATGTGGGGTTGGTGGATCTTTTCCCATTCTGTAGGCTGTTGTTTTGTTTTATTTCCCATGTCCTTTGCCTTACAGAAGCTTCTCAGTTTCAGGAGGTCCCATTTATTAGTTGTTGCTCTCAGTGTCTATGCTACTGATGTTATATTTAGGAAGTGGTCTCCTGAGTTGATGCATTCTAGACTACTTCCTACTTTCTCCTCTATCAAATTCAGTGTAACTGGTTTTAAATTGAGGTCTTTGATCTTCTTGGACTTGAGTTTTGTGCATGGTGATAGATATGAATCTATTTCCAATCTTTCATATGTTGACATCTAGTTATACCAGAACCATTTGTTGAAGATTCTTTCTTTTTTCCATTGTACATTTTTGGCTTCTTTGTCAAAAATCAGGTGTTCAGAGGTGTGTGGGTTAATGTCCAGGTCTTCAGTTCGATTCCATTGGTCCACATGTTGGTTTTTATGCCAATACCAAGCTGTTTTTATTACTATAGCTCTATAGTAGATCTTGAGGTCAGGGGTGGTAATGCCCCCAGAGGTGGCTTTATTGTACAGGATTATTTTAGTCATCCTGGTTTTTTTTTTCTCAATATGAAGTTGAGTATTGTTCTTTCCAGGTCTGTGAAGAATTGTTTTGGGATTTTGATGGGGATTGCATTGAATGTGTAGAATGCTTTTGGTATCTTGCATCTTTTAAATCATCATTACCTCCAGTGAGTAAATTTTTCTCCGTGCTGGGCATGTGGAGGTAGCATGCAAAGCATCATGGGTGCTGAAGACAGATAGTATTCTTAGAGTGTAAAACACCATTGTAACATGAAGCTGAAATCCATTTGATGACCTTAGTCAGTACAAGGATTTTTTTATTTGTTAGCAAATAATTCTTGAACATTGTAACAATGCTGAGTATGCATTCTTAGAACTAAAATTATTTTTATTTTAAAATTTATCTTAAACTTAATCATAAAAAATTATAAAATTTATAAATAAAAAACATACATCAAAATTAACCAGGCCCAAATACATACATCAAAATTAACCAGGCCCAACTCATACATCAAAATTAACCAGGCCCAACTCAATGAACTTCTACACAATTGGAGTAGCCATTCTAGATGGAATGGGGAGTTTCACATTAGATTTTATACTTTCACTCTCAAATATATATGTAAAATTCTATTGGGAAAACTAGTGTAAGGAGATCCTAGGGCCTCAAGTTGTTCACAAGCACACTAGGAGGCTTATGAAGATGCTTCCTGATGTCTGGGGAAGGATGTCATCCTCTGGGTGCTGCCCACCTCACCTCAGTGCAGAGGAACAGCAGGTGAGAAGAAAGCTCTGTTTGTAAGAAATAACGTTATCGAGTTTTTTCCATCTTACAAAGTGACATAAGGAAAACCCTTTTGTCTTCCTCCCATCTCAAAGTGATATGTTATACCTTTGCATGTGTCTCTGAAATTCACTACTTGGGGATGGCTTCTGGAGTTGCACCTTATCTTATCTATTCGAGTCTTTACCTTTTAGTTCCAAACAACCAGACTTGCAGGTAAAAATCTCCCTTTAGGGGCCTCTCTCTTCAACAAGGACATTGGATAAGTGTTTGATAGTTTTGTACCAAAACACATGGCAGAAATGGTAGAGTGCATTCATGCCAATGAAACTGTGAAGGCATGGAGATGCAGTGAGTCTAGACAGGTCTTGCTGTTTAGTTGGATATAGAGTTGAGACTGCATTGATGGTACTAATTAGAGGACTGAGAATTTTAAGAATTTCAAGCATAGCTCAAAGGGCAAATTTGAGGAGATTGATGAACAAAGTATGTAAGATTCTGATAAATTATGTTAATTTGCATGCACATTAAGGTTTGGTAATAGAATTAATTGTGAGAACTACGTAAAGTCTAAGAATGAAAGGACTGGTAATTTATGTCTACAAATTAGGGACAAATAAAAATATTGAAAGCATTTTATATAATCTTTACATAATTGCTTTACTCAGCAAATGTTTATGCATCTTTCAGGTAGCCATTTCTCTACATCCTAGTGATATTAATAAATAAAAGAGACGTTGTGTTCTTTTCCTCATATAGAGTGGTTTGTATTTATTATAAAATAATTAACCATTTTAATTTTCTTATATTAAATTAGTATTCAATTTAAGCACTCACTAGAATGACTCAAATGTAGACTAACACCATCAAGTATAAGTGGCAATGTGTACAAACAGAATTCACACTAGTGTAAGAGTTTAAAATTACACGGTCTATTTACAACGTAAGAAAGTTTAATAATTTTATATAAGATGGACTTACATTTGTCAGATTTATGATCAGGCTAAACAATTCTGATTATGGAAATTTAACATATCTCTCCATAAGAGTTTCTATCCCTAAATAAATTTGTTTAAGAATCTTGATAGTAGCTTTATTCACAAAAGCAGATCAAATGTCCATCAACAGGACAAAGGCAAACACACTGTGGCATATTAATGCAGAGAAGATACCTCTAGCAACACAGAATAATCAAATCTTGACATAAGTGACAGCAAGGATGCATTCTAGAATGCTATGCGGAGTGAGCAGACTTGTGATTCCATGCAGCATCATCCCATTTGTGGTAAATTCTAGAGCAAGTGAAGCTAATCAACTGTGACACAAACCAATTAGAAGCATAGTGGTTTCCAGGAGGGTCAGGGCACTGGCCCAGTAGACTCAGGAGAAACTCTCTTGGATACCAATAGTGCTTTGTTTTCTAATGTCTTGTGACAGCTATGTGAGTTACAGATACCTAGGTAATAAACTGCATATGAATTTACTTAGAAACAAAAATAAAAACATTAACAAAACACAAAATGACTAATGGTAACATGAATGATCATGCTACAATATTTTGATGAAAGAAATCTTTTTATTGAATTTATTTTATTTTATAATATAATTCAACTTTACATATCAGCCATAGATTCCCCCGTTCTCCCCCCTCCCACCTTGCCCCCCTCCCCCTGGCCCACCACCCATTTCCCTCTCCTCCAGGGCAAAGACTCCCCCAAGGATTGAGATCAACCTGGTGGACTCAGTTCAGGCAGGTCTAGTCCCCTCCTCCCAGGCTGAGCCAAGCGTCTCTGCTAAGCCCCAGGTTTCAAACAGCCAATTCATGCACTGAGCACAAGACTGGGTCCAACTGCCTGGATGCCTCCCAAACAGATCAAGCCAATCAACTGTCTCACCCAGATGAAAGAACTCTTACTCTAGTTATTTTATGACAAATTAAGTTCGCTTGTTTCTCATTAGCATAACCAATTCCATCTTAGTTCGTTTCATAGAGCCCTTTTTATTCCTGAAGATCCCAAAAAGATTCATATGATACTTAAAACAAACACACAAAAAAAGGTATTCTACTTTCAAGAGAGTTACAATATTGTTCTGTAGCAGCATGAAGGCTGTTCTTATAGCTTCCTTTGGGTGACATTGCCTGTGTGATGTTTAATCAGGATTGACACAAGAAAGCATTTTTCTGGGTGTGCTTATGAGGGCAATTTCAGAAAAATTTAATTTGGTGGAATGATTGTCCTAAATGTGGCTACACTATTCCATAGCCTAACTTCCTGGACTGATTAGAAAAGAGAAAGTGAGCTGAACACTAGCATATATCTCTCTGGATTCTGAGTGTTGAGGCATTTTGACCATTTGCCTTACTGGACTGTTGCCATGATTTAAGAGTTATGGACTTAACCCTTAAATTGTGAACCAAACTAAACCTCTTCCTTAGGTTGTTTTTTGTCATATACCTTGTCAAAACCATAAAAAAATCTAATAGACAGGGTGGGCTTATGGATGGCAGATCAGCAAAGACTGTAGTGATTAGTGCTCAAATACATCACAAGAAGTTCTCTTGAGGAAGAGGGGCTCGGTGCATATAATGTGCTTGGGCCACAGTAGCATGCATAATTAGTCATAGTTTCTAAATATGCTGAGGCTGAAGGATTGTTTGACTTACAGTTTAGGACCAGCCTTGACAATATAATGATACCCATCTTAAAAAGCATATGAAGAGAAAGAAGAGAATGGGGGAGTTATATGCAATTTCCCAAACCCATCTGTTCTCATGACTTCCAGGTAAGCATCAGGGATCCCTTTCTCCGCTAGCCACTTTGTCTTTACTTGTGATGCCAGGTTTTTAACCTTCAAATCAAATGTCCAATAACTTCTATACCCGATATGATTACCTGTTTTATCGCTGGAGTTTGAAGACCAAAAGCAACCAGCTGAGCAATTTTAAGCAGATACATATATAAAAAGAAGAAGAAAAGACCTCACAGCCATCAATCAACAGAAAAATGAGGTGCATAAACAAAGGCACAGTGGTTCAAAGACAAACTGCTTTGATGGACAGAGAATGAAGGATCCAGAGCCCATCAATAACTCTCAATTAACACTGTATAGGCAACACATGGACTTTGTAAAAGAGCTTTATTAGCAACCCTTTGCAGTAAATAGCTTATGTCTTTTGGAAAGAGGTTAAGCCAATTCTGAGAGAAATTACTTATTATCTCAAAACCCTGATGCTAATATAAGGAAGTCAAAATACAACTGTAATGGAACAATTTTTTTAACCAATTGATAAGAAACACTCAATGTGTACACCAAGTGAGTATTCTTTGTTTGTATAATAGGAATAACTGTGAGATCAACCAAGTGTACATTCTGAGTTATTAGATTTCATTTACTCAAAAATGAAGAAATCAATGGCATTAGAAAAAGAAAAGTTCATGGCCAATGCCCAGCTCTTAGTCCAGAAAGCATGAGGTGGACAAAGGTGCACAGAGAACTGGAACATAGTTTTCTTTATTAGTAAGAATGGTATATGTAATAATAATATTTGGATGTGGAGCCTCCCTCAAATCTAATAGTCAGTGCACCTGGGCCACAACAGACCTCCTCGCATAAGTGGCAACCTTCAAAGACCACAAACAAAAATATCATTTTGCCAAGCTCACTTACATTCCCCAAATTTGCCACTCATGTGATTAGTCAATTATTTTTTAAGAGAGAGGAAGGGAAAAGGGTTGTCAGTAATTACATTAATGGATTTTCTGTATAAGGATAAAGAGCAAAAATAAACAAAGAAGCATTTCCTTATGAGTTGTAGTGTTATTTTGAAAAATGTAAAGTGTTATTTTGATAAATGGAAATATTATTTATACATTAATGGCTATCTGGAAGGAGATTGAAGTAATTCTTAATCTGTTGATTTTAATCTATATCACTGACAAATAGATTTATTGCACGCATAAATAGAGAATGAAAAACTTCTATATAAAATATTAAAGAAAATTGATACATCACTGGAAATAAATGATAGTGAACTTGTGTTAGAGGGATTTGACATATTTGTTCTGGGCCAAAGAAAATAGTTGAACATGCTTGCTTCTTGGTGACTAAAATATGATAAGGATGTTTAAAGATGCAGTACATGTTTCACAGTCTAATGTCATGACTGAAAACTACCATCCCGATATTTACTTGTTGAAAAGCTGAACAAAAGACCTCATATCTGTCAGTCAGGAAAAATAAAGTAAAAAAGGATGAACAGACTCACCCATCATTAGTTCAAAGATAAAATCCTTCGCTAAACAGAATCAATGGCACATCTATCAGTGTTACTCAATTGAACACTGATACATACATTTTATAATACTCCTCTAGATTCTGTAATACACATGAAAAAAACCCAAAAGATTAATTTTTAAAGGATTTACTTACATTATAGCTCCAGGTAACAGCTAATAAACAATAGGTCTACATAAACGTTAATGAAAATTATAACCGTACAAACGAAGCAGGGGAATTTGACATAGAGTGATTGGATTGCTTGCCGGGGAATATAGTAAATGGGATATTACTCAAGCATGGTCCATACAGATAGAAGCATGCTTACAAAAATAAAAGCAGGCTTACAAAAATGTTGAGGCAATATTACACAGTATCGTCAAAGAACAGCAATGGAGATTTGAGGCAAAGTTGGGTTGGGGAGAGATTGTAATAAAATTGAAATAATACCCAGGGTGTAGGAGATCCACACACTTACTTGTAGATTCAAGTGAGAGTACTGGCTTTTTTTCCAAGTGTTTCTGAAGCCATTTCTCTTCACAATCATTTTAGGCTACCATCATTAGCTAGGGATAATATATTATTTCATACCAGGGGGTTGGGTCATGGTGTATCAGAACAGATGTAGTTTAAGTAAGAGGAGTATCTCCATAACAGCACCAAATAAGGGAGGACATCATCATCTGCTTGAGATGAGAAAGGTGTCCACCTTGAGGAAAGGCATGCAGTAACCTACAGGGGGTGAAGAACTCCAAGAAACAGGAAGAAGTTTGTCTAGAACTAAGGCCCAGTGTGAGCATCAAAGCCCAAAGTAGTATGAAGTGACAGCAGGAGAAAAGACTGATTCTTACAAATATATCCATATTTGCTCATGAGATGGTAATTATGCTAAGGATGGTAGAAACCAAATTTCTTTGCATTGCAACTATAGACAAAGTTGTAAATTCATATTTTTCATAAATACTAATGTATGGGAAGTGTTTATAGATAATAAGCATAAATATATACATACAATTAGATACATGTATTTCCAGTTTTCATCCACTGGTTGTTCTAGGAGGAGCAATACTTCAATAACAGTAAGTACAAACATCCATATGTTGGTCTCTAAGTGTCATTCTTTATTCAAAGAAATAAGAGACTGTTGGAGAAATGTTGGAGCTTTGGCGGAAGAAAAGATGAGTGTCTTGTATCCTAAGGAAAGAAAAACTCAAATAATGGTGGGGATTTACAAAGGACACAGGGATCTGCTCAGTAGACCTCCTACTTGACAAACCAGATTAAACCAGATATGCACTTTGTGATATTTGTGCATTAAAGTTTACTGAAGAAAGAGACATCATCCACTCATAATTCTATAAATAAAAGAATAGAAGCTTCAAATATTGATTTTACAAATTCAAATGTAATATGAGCAAGGTGATATCATTAATAATACAAGAGGGGGGCAATAACACCCTGTTGCTTCTATAATTTCTACCAAGTAACTACAAAAGCTGGATATGAGGATACAACTGAATCCAGGAAAAGAAACGTAACCATCTCTAGACCTTCAAAAGCATTGAAAGTCAGTAATTAGTGATAGAGACAGAACTGGTCTAAAGAGAAAACAGGCAAAGCAATGAGGTGCAACACCATTCTTTAGGTGAACTGTTTCATTACATGGAACATTATTCAGATAACTGGTGAGACCTGAGTAATACTGTAATGTCCATATAATTTATATCCCTACTACTGACATAAAAGAATGTCCTTATCTGTGAGACATACACAGTAAGTATTCTAATGTAATGGGTTGCAGATTGGAAACATATTTTAAAGTGGTAAAGAATAAACATTATTTTAAATAATGGACTTGATCACTTTTGCATATTTAAATTTAATTTCAATAACAATAACAATATATGACTACTTTGTTGAAGAAGTTAAATGATACATACCTTTTCTTGAAAGAAACATGATTGCTGATGTGTACAGGATACCCCAGAGTAACACAAGAGTGAGGATGGAGAGTGAACCCTAGAGTGAAGATGGAGAATGGGCACTGGAGTGAGGGTGGAGAGTGGCTGCCTGAATGAGGATGAAGGACAGGTACTAGAGTGGGGATTGAGAGTGAGCACTAGAGTGAGGATGGAGAGTGTATACCTGAGTGAGGATGGAGAATGGACGCTGGAATGAGGATGGAAAGTAGGCACTGGAGTGAGGATGGAGAGTGGCTGCCTGAATGAACATGAAGGATAGGTACTAGAGTGGGGATTGAGAGTGAGCACTAGAGTGAGGATGGAGAGTGAGCTCTGGGGTGAAGATGAGAGTGATCTATGGAGTGAGGAAGGAGAGTGCACAAGTGTCAATAAGACATGACATCCTGATATGTCATTGTAGAAAGCCATAGGAAGATGAAGGTGGCTTGGACTAGAGGGACAATGAAAACCAAAAAAAATTAAATAATGTGAATTATCATTTGAGAGACTCTACAAAACTTAATAGATATGAATTATGTGGAGAAAACCCAAAGTTATCTTCAGTGATCTTGACCTTGACAAAGCTTCTGAAACCCAGAGGCACTGGTTTTTCAGCTGTCTTCATCTAACCTGTGCATATCCTTTGTCTGGTATATTTACCTTTGTTATGCAAATCTGTGATAATATAGTTATGGTTGTTTGAATGAGAATGGCTCACATAGGGTCATATATTTTGATGTTTGGTTCT
Organism: Peromyscus nudipes; assembly: GCA_902168325.1. Lineage (NCBI taxonomy): Eukaryota > Metazoa > Chordata > Mammalia > Rodentia > Cricetidae > Peromyscus > Peromyscus nudipes. The sequence continues at coordinate 12,541 of CABHPH010159595.1, forward strand.
CAGTTGGTTGACTGTTTAGGAAGGATTAGGAAGTATGGCCTTCATCTACTGTAATCAGATTGGTGACTACCATAATTGTTATCAGAGAGACTTTATTCAGTAATTGATGGGAGCAGATGCAGAGATCTACAGCGAAGCACTAGGCCGATCTCTGTTAGTCCCGCTGAAGAAAGGAAGAGGGATTATATGAGCCAGGGGGACTAAGGTCATGTTGAGATAGCTGACCTTAGCTCATGGGAGTACATGGACTCTGGACCAACTGTTAGGGGTCCTGCATGGGACTGACCTAGGACTTCTGCATGACTGTGACAGTTGTGTAGTTTGGTCTCCTTCTAAGGCTCCTAGCAGAGAGAACTGGACCTGTCCCTGGTGCTTAACTGACTTTTAGGAACCTGTTCCCCAGCTTGATGCAAGGGAGGAGCTTGGTCCTGTCTCAACTTGATGTCCCATGCTGTGTTCAAATCCATGGAAGGATTGCCCCTTTCTGAATGGACGCAGAGAAGGAGTGGATGGGGAGGGTGGTAGATGGGAGGTTGGAGGTGGGAGGGGAAGAGAGGAGGGGGAGAACATTGGTCATTATGTAAAATGAAAAAAAATAGTTAATGAAATAAAAAAAGAAAATGTGGCCTTGCTGGAGGTGTGTCCTGTGGGTGGGCTTTGAGGTTTCAGAAGCTCACACCACATCAAATCTCACTAAGCTCTCAGTTACCCTTCCACCACCATGCCTGTCATCATTGTTCCCTACCATGATGATGGCAGACTGACCCCCAGAAACTCTAAACTAGCCCCCAACTGAATGTTTTCTTGTATAAGATGTCTTGGTCATGGTGCTTCTTGACAGGAATATAATTGTAATGAGACAATATTGAAAATAATTTGAATTATTGATAATAAGATAGTCATTGTATAGGATTATGGACCTTACAAGAGATGCAACAATGATGGAGATCTGTATATTCTATCATCAAGAGTTTGAAAAACACAGAGTCACAGAAGTTGAAATAAAAAGTATGGTATCAGACAGAGTTGATTGCAGGTTTAGTAAGGCTCATCTCAGTCTTTAACAGGTTACTTAAACTCTTGAAGCTCAGCATCTTCCTATGTCAACTGAGTAATAGTAGTAACTTCTATACCATAGAACAGGCAGACTAATTGTAAAATAGTATTAGTGTTTCATAGTAAATACAGGTAGAATCAAGATTGTGTGATTCTTTAAGTGATTTCTAATGAATAATTGTAAGGGCATAAAATAGTAATCTAAAGTCTAATGCAATTATTTAAGTTTAAAAATGATGTTAAAAGTAAATGGAAGTACTATATATAATGCTATCTAAGAGTAGCTTTGAATCCACAACAACAGCTAATTCTGTTTTTGAAATCTAAAAAGCCATGGGCATTTTTCATATGTTGATTATATTGAAAGGAGGGAAAATATTTAAAACTTTTAATATTACACTGGCTCAGAAAAATTATTTTAAATTATATCAGCATCTCTAAAATTTTAGATACAGCCTCTGGTACAGCACTTATTCCAGAGAGGTGAATGTTCTTGTTTCTGAGAACAGAACATACTTTTTATCAAAGTGTTCCTTCCTAATCCAATTTTCTATAGCTATTTAATATGGCTACTCATCATGCCAGGGCTCATTTGAAAGCACTTGTGCTTAATTGTAAAAATAAACTGTGCCCCATCCGCTCCTGCCTTGCAGCTTTTGAGCTCCTCTGTGGCTCGGGTGTGGCCCCACATCCACATCCTCTCTGCCAGTCTTTTGTACCTTCCCATTCTAATGCTGTCCCTTCAGTGTTAGCTGCTAAGTGGTTCCAGTGTATGTCTGGTACAATTTTCTAATGACTGATGCATTATTCTCACTACTGATTTGTCAGCAGGACTGCCATCTGTGCCTGAGCATTCGAAATGAACAGAACTGTACGCTTTAATGGAGCAAGAGGGAAACTGGAGAATTAAATAGAATCATTCCAGTTCTGTCCATTAATTTCCAATATTTAAATTCACAGCAAGATCACTGTGGGAGGAAATGAAGTTACATAAGATTTTTTTATGAACTCTAAAGAGACAACATATTTTATGAATTAAAAATGATACATCCCACATATTTATATGGATATTGGCACATTTGTTTGGTTCCCCAAAGCTTGTGGATGTTTACAATGTTCTAGACACTTGCCTAGGAATTGGAGAAGATACAGCTAAAGTTCAAGTCTTAGCCTACAGTCTAATTTAATGTGTCTATGTATGAAAGTTGGTCACATTAGTAGACTTATCCAGCCATGTCTACCTTCTGGATAACTAGAACTTCATTTGTATGGTGTGATAGACATTTAAATTTTCAAGGAAAAGACATCACAATTAGAGAATATAAAAATTGATTTAGTAAAGTTTCAGAGGTTGAAGGAATTATCTAAATATTTTATCAAAAGTCTGTTTACATATGAAAAATACTTTGTATCTTTTAAACAGTTTTTTTAAGATTTATTTATAATATTTTTAATTATGTATGTTCTCTTGTGTCCAGTTGCTCATCATGGCCAGAGACATCTAATCATCTTCAGCTGTAGTATATAGGTAGAGGGAAATGTCTCAGTAAAGTATGAAGAAAGAATTTGTATACCCTGTAGCCATGTTAAAGTTGGATGTAGGGGCAAACACCTGTAATCCCAGTGATAATGAGGTAAATGCATGGAGAATCCCTTAGGATAGCTTCAGGTCAGTGAGTGATAGATACAAACATGTACACATAAAAAGCTAGGTATATTACAGGCTTGAAATAGTTGTCTTTTTCATTACCAATACAGTGATGATTCAGAAACACCTAAGGAATGGCATGAGTTCAAGGAGCTGGGATTAGAGTTAACTTTAGTTATTTGCTATTGTAGGCAATTTGCTCTTCTCGCAACTGCAGCAGCAGCATACTTCTCTTTTATTTATAGTTTAGTTATCCTAAACCCAGAAACATCCTCTCTGAAGATTGTGATGGAAGTAAATTTCTCAAGGAATGTTTTAAATATACTTACTACAAAACAGGATGGAAAAGGAGAAACAGGAAAATAGTATATGAAAAAGTGATTATACTTGATAATCTATAATTTGTTTGATTTTGACAAGCACATGACTACATATTTATATAAAAATCATGCTGAACACCTTAAAAAATTACATGGTAATGTATGTCTTTAATTCTAGCACATAGGTAGCAGAGGCAGGTGGATCTCTGCGAGTTAGAGTCCAGCCTGGTCTATATAAAGAGTTTCAGGCCAGCCAGGGCTACAGAGTGAGGACCTATCTCTCAACTGACCAACCAATTAATTAATTAATATGAGCTATAAAGAAGTCATTGAGGAGATGACATATTATATCATATTATTTGCTGCCTGCAGCTAAATTACTTTAGTGGCCCTGATCAGAGAGAGATGAGCACTGACTTACTGAAAATCTTGATGTTTGCAAGAGCTGGACATATGGTATGGGTCATGACTGCTGTACAAAGAGTCTAAGACATTAAAAGGCTTGCCTTAAATATTCTGTAAAAATACCTTTCAAGAGCCAATCTCTCAAGCAGCAGCTTTTCCCCCTCTTCCACTCTGGGCTTTGTCTCCTCAGATGCCATGTGGTTCTCTGTTTGATGGTGTCCATCCTCCTCTTCTTTGGTGTATGAGGCTCTGTGGGGTCACTCAGCCATCCCTACTTATTTGGTTTTGTTCCTGTCCTGGTGCTAGAGTATGCTAAGTTTTAGTTAGTGTTAAGCATAATGTTTCTCTATAAATGAAATAAATCAAAGCGCTTTTCATTTCCTGTCACGGAGGTAGAAAGAATGATGCAGGAAGAAGTATGGCAGCATGGGAGGCCCTGGCTTACAGGATGAAAACTCACTGCTAGAGCGCATCAGAGTTTATTTTCTCACCTCTTCCCCTGAGGAGAAAACGTCGCTTTGCCACATCTCAGCAGTGCTAGTGATGAACCTGGACCCCGAACACACTAAGCCAGTGCACTACTACTTAGCTGGAGACCCATCCATTGATATAGGCCATCACTGTGTAACTTAGGCTGACTTACATCTAGCAAGCCTCTTACCCCTGTATTCCAAGTGTTGGGATTTCAGACATGCATAAGTTGTGACAACTAGAAGACCAGTTGAACTCATGCAGAGAAAAGGGTGAATTTAGCATAATGATTTGGTAGTGGGCTTGGCCAGTTCTATATCAACTTAACAGAAACTAAAGTCATCAGATGGGAGGGAACCTCAATTGAGAAAATGCCCCCATATAGAAAAGCCTGTAGGGCATTTTTCTCTTTTTCTTTCATTTTTTTTCTTTATTAAGAAATATTTTATTCATTTTACATACCAACCATAGATCTCCCTCTTATCCCTTCTTCCACTCCCCCCAAGCTACCCCCCAACTCTTCCCCCCCATCCCCTCCTCCAAGGAGAGACCCCCCCCCCCCTGGGGAGTCAGCAAAGCCTGGTACATTCAGTTGAGGCAGATCTAAGCCCCTCCCCCTTCATCAAGGCTGTGCACGGTGTCCCACCACAAGTAATGGGCTCCAAAAAGCCAACTCATGCACTAGGGGTAGACCCTAATCCCACTGCCAGGGGCCCCTTAAATAGACCAAGTTATACAACCGTCTTTCTTATGCAGAGGGCCTAGTCCAGTTCCATGCAGGCTCTACAGCTGCTGGTCTAAAGTTCATGACCACCCACTAGTTTGGTTCAGTAGTCTCTGTAGGTTTCCCCATCATGATCTTGATGCCCTTTGCTCATAGAATCCATAAATTAGTGATTGGTTGGTATGGAAGTACCAACGCATTGTTGGTGTTGCCACCCCTAGGCTGGTGATCCTGTGTGCTATAAGAGAGCAGGCTGAGCCAGCTGTTAAAATAATGTCAGTAAGTAGAATTCCTCCATGGCCTCTGCATAAGCTCCTGTTTTTGGTTCCCACAAAGTTTGAGTTCCTGCCTTGGCTTCTCTCAATATCCCCCCCATGATGCTTTGGTCACAGAGCTTCACCACAACAATAGAAACTAATTAAGACAAGTGGGGACTGCTGGGAAGAGAAAATTAAATGTACTTCATGGCACCATGAGCTAGAAATAGAACTTTAAATCCTGGAAAGCCAAGGCATTTCTACATTCTGAGAGTCATATATATCTGTTACTTCTTTCTGTGCCTCTGATCCTTTCTGAACCGTTATTAGCTCACACAGAACATGAACACTTTGCCTGTTCATTGTTTTGGTATCCACATTGCTCATTTCAGTCATTACCGGAGATGTTTTACCTACTCAAGACTCATACGATGTCACTAAGATAGAAGGATTTCTGTTCTCAGCATGAACCTGCCTAAAAAACAATCTGTATCTAAAACTGCTCTAAGGTAATAATTGTAACTATGGAGACTATCACATGCTTCTGCACATAGCCAAACTTAGTCAGCTTGCTTGCTGTACACTAAGACTTTCTCAAGACCCTCAACCATCAAATTCTGAGACGCATTTGCACCTTTTACCACTGAGTTTCTCTATTATTATCTGTGTAGTTTAATCCTCAGCCTGGCCAAGGGGTCTATTTCTTTCACATCTATACCACACATTTAAAAAATTATTATGTATTAGGTTTCAGAAACTGTCTTTTGGGTGTTGGAAGTACCTTGTCAGTTCTTAGGTTACTTCAACAGTTACCTATGACATAGTTGCTTCATTCACGCAGTAGAACAGTTAGTACTTCAGATTGGATCCAAGAGACAAATGAGCTTCTCTTGCTGAAACCTTGTTCATGAGTGAGTTAATGTATGAAATATGTAGGAATAGGTGAGTGTGCCTATGACTTTAACAGATGCATTCAATACATTTATGTAAACAAAGACACTTATATGTCTATGGGAATTGGCTACCTCATGATAAATTTGAGTCCTAAATTCTGTCAGATAAAAATGAATGTGGCAGTATAGCCTAATATTATTTGCTGTACAATCTTGTATGACTTGTCAAATTCATTAGCCTTCAGAAATTTAATAGAGTTCTTATTCATCTCTGTCTTCTGTTTTTTATATCACAGTATAATTGCTTTCTTCCAAACATCAAAGCTGCAACAAAGCCTTTACTTCATTTGATTACATGGTAGAAATGAATTCATTCCATTACAGAATAAATATGAGTTCTTTAAATCATGCTCCAGCATTTCTTTATGGGATAGTCTTTTAATGAAGGGAGGCCAGTGATTTCCATTTTTTGTCTATGTCCATTTTAAAAATACATAGACAGCACTCATTAAAACACACTTACACATGGGACAGATTTGAATTAATAGAGCTTTAGATAAAAAAATAAGCATTTTCTGAGTAAAATTAATGTTGGCATGTGATTAGTGAAATACAAAATTTCTATGTATGTACTAGAACGTAAAAGTAATATTTATAATGTAGCAAAATTACTACATTTATAATGTAGTAAAATAATTTTTTCTTGCTGCCCTAGTGATTCATTGTGTGAAAAATAGGCATTTTTAACTCTCTTTAAAGTGCTTTCTGCCTTTAAATAGGTGTTTTAGTTTTAAACTTAAAATTAAGATAGGAGGAAATTCATGTTCACCATCAGTGTAAGTACAGAGATGAACATCTTATACAGAATGCTCATACTCACTGTGTATGCTGTAATGCTGCAAACAGTCTTGCAATACAGAATGAGAGCATGAGACTGTGTGACAGCTGTTTGCTCAGAGTTATCAAGTGAACTATGGAACACTGCTTGTAAAAGCAAACCATGAGCAAAGAATACTGCTCCAAAGAGACAATGTTAAAGGGTGAGCTCCAATTGAGCATTATATTCCCTATGACAGGATACTCTAGTCCCGAAAATGTTGTTCTTATGTGCTTACTATGAAGAAAATAGATACATAAGCTTGCAGCAAAACCAGGAAAATTACACTAATTATCCCCCCCCCCACAGCACAGACAGAAAGCATTGGAAAGGATGACTATGGTACCTACTTCTCTTAGGTCTAGGTCTTCTAAGTATTATAAGTAAACAATCATGCTCTATCGACCAGGTCAGAAGAAATTTTGAATTATCTTTTCTTCATCTTTGTTCAATATATATCTTATTACATATAAATGAAAAATTTAAGTAAAACAGATGCATGTTTTCAATGCATAAAGTGGAGAAACCAGTGCTCCCTAGGAACTAAGTATTCTATTCACTGTATGTTTTGATGCCTGAGAGCAGTGACCATGAGCTTGCCTAATAAACCTAAAATCAACAGAAACAGAAAAACAAAACAAAACAAAACCCCCAAAAATTCTTATCAAAATATGTACAATTTCTTAAAATTTAAACCTACAATCTGAATTCAACTTCAAAATATGGTTGCTGTTTTGAGCCTCTTAAAAAAATCTTGGTTGATAACTGCTCAGAACTTCAGAACACCTCTCTGCAGCTGAACTTGGTGTCAAGATGGAAATATTTGTTCCATGCTGTACAGCATGGAGGTCACTATGTATTACTGACTATTGAACATTTGATATTATTGTGATGGAGCAGTTGAATTCTAACTTTAAGTAATTTTACTTAATTATCATCAGGGTGAATAGCTAAAGCATATTATTTAAGGAAAGAAGAAAACAATGTCTCAATTTAAATGTCTGTTTTTCATCTCATCCCATATTATATTCTGTGGAAAATGTCACAATGAATTGTAAGCACACATTTAAATCTAAAATCACCTGCTATCTATGTGTCTATTAAAATTTCTTTTTCCAATGGTTTTTATGAAAGAAAGGGTTTTTATAATAAATCTATATTACAGTCTCTATATAAAAACTGTAGATTTTGTTTACCTTTAACAAATAATTACAAAAATGTAGATGTAACTAACCATCTTATTAAATAAGAAACACAGAGCCAATGCAAAGCTGGAAGCCCAAGAGGTCAGAGCTAAGAGCCTTACCCTTCCTGCTGTAGCTATCCTTTTCAGCCAAGAGACCTACTTCCTGTGTGTTTGTCTTTATATAGACTTTCTGTTCTACCTTCTCATTGGTTGTAAACCCAACCACATGACTGACTCGTCACTGCCTGTCTGTACAGACCTCCAGGTCTTTTATGGTTGGTATTGAGATTAAAGGCGTGTGTCTCCATGCTGGCTGTATCCTTGAACACATAGCTCTGCCTCCCAAGAGCTGGGATTAAAGGCGTGCACCACCACCACCCAGCTTCTGTGAAGGCTTGTTATTAGCTCTGACCCCCAGGCAACTTTATTTATCAACATACAAATAAAATCACATTTCAGTACAAATAAACGCCTTTAATCCCAGCACTCAGGAGGCAGAGCCAGGCGGATCTCTGTGAGTTCAAGGCCAGCCTGGGCTACCAAGTGAGCTCCAGGAAAGGCGCAAAGCTACACAGAGAAACCCTGTCTCGAAAAACCAAAAAAAAAAAAAAAATCACCATACAAAAAGATCTAAAAGTGGCTCTGCATATTTAGCTTAGAGAGTTAGTATCTATTTTGTAGAAATATGGTATGGAAAATGCTATATTTATAAGCAGGTCATGGAATAAAAAGTACTATGTAGGTCTACCATGCACATGATTTCTATGCTTACAATATAAATACTGAGCCCATAATAATTGCCTTCTGGACATCTCAGATGTCCCTCTAATCCACAAAATTAACCAGAAGGCTTCTCTTCTCCCAATGTCATTCTAAATGTCCTTTTATGTTGAGCTGCAAAGGAACCAGCAAAAAGAAGATTGAAACTTGTCATAATTCAAAAAACGCATGCTAGGAAACCCTAGAACTTACTGTTCTGATGTAAGGTCTGATTTAAAGTCTAGCAATTTTTTAGTTTTCTGACAACTAACAACATGGTTTTCTAAAGGACTATATTATCTACCTTTTGGAAGTGTACAGCTGTTTCAGGTTTTAACACTTTTGTTTTTAATATTCTTTACAGGATACAAGAACACAATTGCTAACAAAATTTTAGTTTACATGAAACTTCTAAACAAAACAAGAAGACTGCTACAGGGCAATGTGATCTAATCTCAACAACCTCACCAGCACACCAACAAAATACACAACGAAACAAAACATCTGAAAAAGGAAACTAAGGAACTATGGGATGGATATATATATATATGTATATATATATGTGTGTGTGTGTGTGTATAATATTTTCTATATTTATACAATATAAATATTATATATATATTTCTGTATTTTAAAACAATAATGGGGTATTTGGGAAGTATTCACTGTTCATCTGAGTGAAATAAGTTGTATTAGATCTAAACTAGTTCCTAAGAAAATTCAATTCTAAAATAAAGTAGAGCAGTTTAAAATTCTTACGTGATCAATTTAAATCAAATCAAATAAATATTCATCCAAGTACTAAGGTGACAGAAAAAAAATTCAAAAATTAAAAAGAAATAGTTCCCATGACCTAATAATAAAGTTCTGGGAAACTAACTTCAACTAATCAGGAGGTACAAAAAATACTAATACATAAACAAATTATGCAAAGAGAGAGTCCATTCAATGAAAGAGTTAAAAAATAAGAAATGTATGTTTACAGATTACTCTTCAATGCACAGAATCTGCAAGATAAAAAAGGAACTGTACCACTTACAGGCTATGAAGAAAGGAAAAAAGTAAAGTGAAAATAGTTATTTTATATTCAAAACAAGTAAGTAGATAAAATTGCATTTTACCTTGCATATATATAGCTAAAAGTTAAACACTGAGTAAAAAATATTTCTCAACCATGGTCATATAGACAGATAGTCAGAGAATAGAACTGCTGCGAACATATGAGGAATAATAATCAACAAATTACTCACTAGAGAAACTGATAATTTGAAGATGCTGCTGGTGGCCACAGCGGACTGAGGATCATGCTCTGGGCTCTTGGCAGTGGCTCATCCAGGGTCTAGATTTCCCAGAGAGTAAGTATTCTGGTGCCTCTCCTCAGGCCTGTTGAGGAAGAGATCAAGGGAGGATTGCCAGGAAGAGAGGTGGCTGTCAAGAAGGGCGAGAGCTGTGCTTGCGCCTGGCACGGACCATGACTGGGATCATCAAGAAATAGACCCTGGATGCTGCAAAAGCACAAGGCACAGTTCTATCTGGGCTGTGGCACACTGGAAAGTGCAAAGAAAACACCGTGGGAAGTGAGAGGGGAAGTGAGTGAGTAGATGATGGGAGAGAAAGAACTGAGCAAATAGGTGGTGGAAAAATGGAAGATAAGTGGTTTGTGTGTTATATGGTGAGACAGAACGGGACACGGGAAGGTGGTGACTATTCTTGCTCTTTGGGAAAAGGTGAAATTCACTGCCCATCAATAGAGACAGCAGCAAATCATAAGTGCTAGCGGGCCTATGCCTTCTTCCTTTAAGAAAACCGACCAGGTTATGAGTTACTGTGACTCCCAGAGCATCATCCTAGCCCAGGAAGAAGAGAAATACCTGCAAAATGGAGACCCAAAACTGAATGGACATGTCCTGCTGTGCTTACTTGTCCTCACTGGTCTATCTACTGATACTGCTAGTTGATTTTGGCAGCGGTTCAAAGAAGAGACTGGATGACTCTATGTTGAATTACAGTTTTACTCGTGCTGTGTCTTAAATTTTGACCAGAAATTTATTTCCTTTGGAAGCTTTGGGTTGGACACCCAGAGGCCCTGCTCGCTTCGCCGCCATGCAGAATGGGCAGGAAGAAGACACTCAGAGACCCCACCCAGTGGGTGGTCTACTCAGAACATGAGCCACTATAATGTGCAAGTATAAGGTAGAGAGATGGGAAAGAAAGAGTAGCAGATCAGCTTATGCACTATGAAGAGAGGTGGATCTGCAGATGTGAAGGTGGAAAAGAACAGCCTGATGTGAGTAGCCTGCTAAGCCAGCTGAGGCTATGGTGAAGTCCTGGCCCATGCTGCTGCTGAGGGTCGTGTCTAGGTCTGTGGTTATGCTGCTGCAGTGATCTATGTGTGGATGTCCATGGCCCACGTTATCACCAAAGGCCATGTAGATGTCCCTGGTCTGCACTGCCTCATGGGGAAAATGCTGATATTCAAGGGCTGCATAGAGTTGGCCCAGCCACTCACTGGCTGTAGCACTAGAGAGAGAAAGCTGGGCCTGCACCTTGCCTGGGCAGCACAGTATAGACTGCACCTTACCTTGTAGTGCAGGCAAGAGAGCAGGCCCTCAGGTCATGAGAGAGGGAGAGCTGGTCCTGCCTCTTGCTGCCTGCAGCACTGGCATTGTGTGAGCTCGACTGGGCAGTGTTGGAGAACTCACTGTAGTAGTGAGGATGTGGGAGAGCTGACAGGTTGAACACTGTCAGCTACCACCTAGGTCGTGATCCAGGGCTATGAGTTCGCATATTCAATCTGTGTATAGCTGGATCACGTAAAGAAAAGAGGCGGGTCCTGAAGATCCATAACTGTAGGATCTCCACAACACAAGGCAGCAACAGGATATCCAAGGGGAGTCCCAGTGAGGATCCAATATTGATAGGTCAGCAGAAGCCAGAGGCCTCAAACCAGATCAATGATTCATTGAGATTAAGTTTGCTAGTAAAGTTGTATGGACTAAAGGGTATAGTATGTGACTCACTGTGACACACTACACCTGCTAGGATGAGATTTTATTTTTACTTTTATTTTATTTGGGGGGTGTTGCAAGAGCAGAGGGCAGGTACAAAGATATAAGGAGATGAGTGGAATTGGAGTGTGTGATGTGAAATCCACAAAGAATTAATAAAAAGTAAAAATTAAAAGAAGAAACAAAATTTATCTAAGGAAGAGCAAAATGATAGAGGTACACATGTGCTTTATAAATGTTTATCAAACATCTATCATCTATCTATCTATCTATCTATCTATCTATCTATCATCTACTTATGTGCCTATATACTTATCTATCTGTCATTAGGTAATAGAATAAACTATTGAAATTAAAAAACATAATGGTCTGGACAATGGGTTGGAAATTAAGAGCATATTATCCCATTACCCATGTAACAAACCTGTAACTTCAGCTCCTAAGATCAGATGCCCTCTTTTGGTGTCTATAAGTACACGAATCTATAATATGCATGCACTCATTTATAACAATTCATTTGGATCAAAATTATATGAATTGGAATGTAATTTGGTAAGAGAGCACTTGCATACTATGGTATGGTATGGTCTCCTTGGATTTAAACTCTACTAAAAAAAAGAAAAAAAGAAAAAAAACAAAACTAAAGAAAGTTACACTCTATAAGATACAAAAGAATGATCAAGTATTCAAAACAACAATCTCCAAGTATTAATATGCAAAAGAATCAGGTGAAACAATCAAGTTTGATTTGTCCATGCAAAGGTAAAAACAAACAAATAAACAAACAATATTAATGACAGTGAAAGACATGAATAGGATTGTAAGCTATTTTAACATTGTGGACAATGTCAAGTGTATCTAAAAAAACAGAAAATTTGATTTAACAGTTCTATTCCTGGAAGTCATTACTGGATTTTAGTGCACATATGCACAAGAATATTTCAGTATGGGTATTTATTGGAGCATCAATCGTATTGACAAACAGATCATAAAGTAATAGGATACATAGTTGTTGTTCACTTAAAGGAATATAGTTGAAAAATGGCTTGTCCTTACAATTGAATATTATTTAATATTTGTAAATTAATTTATAAGCATACCATTTATCTAAAGATTTCCTGCAAGCTTTCCCTAGTTATGCTGGCATGTAATCCAAGCTACTTGGCAGGCTGAGGCAAAAGTGGAGCAGGTTTAAGGCAGCCTGAGCAATGGGCATTTATATGCAATAGTATAAAACAAAGCTGGGGATTCGGTGCCAGAATGTGTGGGAGTGTAAGAGGTACAGGTTCAGTCTCTAGGACAGTAGAGTTCCCCCCCTCCTCAATTATTTCTTTAATTTTTTGAGAGCTTAATAAAACCACATCATTTCCTCTTTTCCTTTTCTGACTTCAAACCCTCCCATGTACCTCTCCTTGCTCTCTTTTAAATTAACTGTTGTTTTATACATATATGCATATCCATAATTGCACAAATACAACCTGCTCAGTATGTGTAATTTTACTTATAAGTATGTGTTTAGGGCTGATCATTTGGTATTAGATAACCAAATAGTGTTCTCTTCTCAGTGGAACAGTATTTCTCTCTCTCAAATTTCTTTGGCTGCATGTACTTTGTGTAGGGTTGAAGCCTCTTGGCCCCACAAACTATGTTCACATTACCATATCTTGTTATTGACATTGTTCTACTCATGTTTAAGCAATCTAGTTGGTGAGACTTTGTGAATGTTTTCTGACTTTCCTAGGAGACACATTCTCAAAACAAACCCCCTGATCCTGTGGCCTTTACAGTCTTTCTTCCCTCTCTTCAAATACAAGTCACATATAAAGGAAACCTCTCAGAGCAACAGCTGATTTCTCAATGGAATCTTTGAAGCCTGAAGCCTAGAATAATACATTCCAAGTCTGAAAAGAGAATGACAGCCAACCTAGCCTAATATACCCAGCAAAACTACCCACTAGAGTTGAAGGAGAAAAAAACAAAAGCAAAAAACTTTCCACGATATACAAAACTTTAAAAATTATATCCAGCAAACAAACAAACAAACAAATCCAACAATCAAAAAAATTTCTTCACATGGGTACTATAATAAACTGTGGAAACTTTGTGGTAATTAACATTCATTGTAAAGAGAAGGTGGATGATAACCAATGCAATTAAAAGGAAAATGAGTATAAGAATAACTGAGTCATCATTTAAAGACATTTTTGGTTACATTTATGAGTCCTGTATCTTTCAATACGTAGATAGGGATATCTCCTTTGAATACTAAGCTGACAGAAATGAAATAGATATAGTTAAACCAAATAAATGCAAGTTTAAAGAAGAAGAGGTTAAGAGATTCTGGCTATTTGTTTGTTTATTCTTTAACCAGGCATTGGTAAAGGTAGAACAAAGACATTTGAGTGCTAACAAATGGGTGTAAAACAAGGCTGAAGTTGCACAACTTCCCTAAGACTTAAAAAGAAGTGAAAGCAAGTCTAGGGCAAAATACAAATTTAGTAAATTATTAAAGACTAAATTTTGATAATTACCTGTTTGGGCAAGAATGTAATTCACACTGACGAAGTTTAAAGTGGTATAATCTGCGTAACTGATATTTAAAATATTATAACTCAAAATTAAAATGTATCCACTGTTCATCTCAGTTACTGTACTTTTAGGAACTAATATGTCAGACATGTTCTCACTTTTGTGAAATAGTAGATGTGTAAGAATACTCAGTGTGGTATTTGTCTGCAACTCTGAAATCTGGGAAAGAAACTCAATCATCTTTGTCAGGAAAGCATTTCTGTGAATTATATTAACATCCAAATAACAGAATAAGCAAGGGCAGTGGTTACACAGCTTGAAAGAGAACAGGAGAGTACAATAAGCTACTTACACAGAAATTCAAGATACAAAAATGCAAACACAGTGTAGGGGATGTGTAGGCAGGAATAGACATAGGAAAGAAACTTAATTTTCATAGTATATACTTTTGAAAGTACTTAATCTTACATCACAGATCTATCTGAGTTAAATCACTCAGAATTTATATAAAATAACATAATTATATAAACACAAAATTCTACATTCAAATTTGAAAAGTGTTTATCACTGATTGCTCCAACAGGTGAATTCTTGTTAGAACTGACTCTTAATAAAGCTTTGTTTACACAGTAGAATTTAATCCAGTTTAGCAAATTGAGGTTGGCCACTAATAGCTGCTATGGAAAAAAGTCAGATACAGAAGGGCATGTGTGGTTCTCCTTTGAATTAAAAAAAAAATGTCGATCCACGGTAAAAATGCAGAAACCTTCCAAGAGAAGTCTTAAGAAGTCTTAGCTCGCCGGGCAGTGGTGGCGCATGCCTTTAATCCCAGCACTCGGGAGGCAGAGCCAGGTGGATCTCTGTGAGTTCGAGGCCAGCCTGGGCTACCAAGTGAGTTCCAGGAAGGCGCAAAGCTACACGGAGAAACCCTGTATCGAAAAAACCAAAAAAAAAAAAAAAAAAAGAAGTCTTAGCTCTTTTGACTTGAGCTGAGTAAAGAGAAAGCGATATTTCATCTGTGTTTTTATAACATCCTGTTGAATTATTTAAAAGACAGTTAAGCTTCAGTTTTATTGAAAAAAAGAAAGAACAAAGGAAGGGAAGGATTGGGGAGGAAGGAGGAAAATGAAGGAAATGAGAAAGGAGGAGAAAGAGGGAAGTACAGTTGGTTAGATGAATTTTATTTCTCGCAAACAGTAGATATTAGGTCTAAGAAGGCAGTTTTTTAAGAATATCAGTTTGAAGATCGAGGTCCCCCAGCTGTCCTAGCTAGAGTCAACGAATCCTTTTGATGGATGTGCATCACGGGGAGGACATGTCTAGTGACACCTCACTGGTGAAGTGAAGCAGAGAGAAGGCACTGGCATCCAAAGTTTGCCGAAGAAGTGACCTTCCTGGAGAATGGATTCTTGCATTCTAGCATAGTTGCTGAGTGAGCATTCTGTTTAAGTTATTGAAAAAAAATGCCTTCCTCAAGTCTCTCGAGTATACCACCTTATTCCTAATTTTAAGGATGAGTTTCTATAAAATGCTGTTTAAGTAATTATCAAAATATACCATTAAAATGCTTTAGTTTTTCTGTTTGCTATTTTTCCCTGTTTCTAATTTGAAACATTGAACAATATTGTCTTATGGCAAGTTGATAATTTGATTCCAAGTTTTTTCTTCTTTAAATGTTAAAGAAAATCTCTAGCCTACAAGCTAAACAAATATAAATCTGAAAACTTATCAGTGATCTGAACAAGTTGTTTATTTAGTACATAAATTAAGTTCAGTCATTGACATGAATCAGGTGAAATACAAATCTGCTATTTGTTCTTATATTTTCTAGGCGTAACATTTGGCAGGTATAAGTAAATAAAAATAGCCAAGTATTAAAAACAATATATGGCAGCTTAAATTTTTAAAGTATATTTCAAGCAAACTGTGACAATTTCCTATAATTTGAATTAAAAATTCTCTTCTCTCAGGTATCAGCAAGTTCACCCAGAGATGTAAATAGTGTTTTCTCATTTTTTATGATTTAAAATATGTCTGTCAGTAGTAAGCAAAATATATAAGCATTGGAGAAATGATGTAAAAAAAAGCAAGATTAGGTTGAAAATGCAAAATAAAATGGGAAACAACTTATGAATTGTGAATTTTGAAAACTCATCTGTCAAAGGAGACCTGAGAGCTTCTCCTCAGCATCTTCAGCTTTCCAGTCAGTTCTCATTGCCTGCTCCAGTCTCAGCCTTCCCCTTCCATTAGCTTTGGTAAGCAAGGACCAGAAACCTTTAAAGTTAAGTTTCACCATTCAGCATTGACTCTGATTCTCATGTGTTTCTTTGAAGATACTCATCAATTTTCTGGTTTTCTTTTTTTGCCATAGTTTTGAAATATATTTTAATTGGAAGTGAATCTCAGAGTCTGAGCAGATATCTCGATTAGCAGTTTACCAACAAAAAACAAATACTACTCTAGAACAGCTATTGCAGAATGAACTAACATCAGAAGTAGTTTTATTCCACAGAACGAAAGCTGAATTTTATCTACTTTGGAAATATGCACTCCAGACTGAGTATATTCTGCTTGGTCTTATTTATCTAGCACTGTTTTATTTATTTATTTATTTATTGAGAAACTGAAATTAGGACAAAATTAGGACAAAAACAAGCATTGATCTTGAAGCACCATAAAATGATTTGTGGGATAGGATACTGTCCATATGCAGAGTTATAACATGTACCATTTGTAACTTTTCCCATTTGCAAATCTATGCAAATCCAACAGCCATGGAGCCTGTATGAGACTGGACTAGGCCTTCTCCATAAGTGAGACAGTTGTGTAGCTTGATCTGCTTAAGGGACTCTTGGCATTGGTATCAGGGTCTACCCCTGGTACATGAGGAGGGGCTTGTACCTGCCTCAACTGAATGTACCAGGTTTTGCTGACTCCCCATATGAGGTCTTACCTTTTCAGAGGAGGGGATGGGGGGATGGGGGGATGGGGTGAAGGGAAGGCTTGAGGGGGATGGGAGGAGGGATGAGAGGGGGATCTGTGGTTGGTATGTAAAATGTATCAAACATTTCTTTATAAAGAAAAAAAGAAAATTCATGGCAGGAACTTTTTGATTACTTTAACTGCATCATAGTTTGTATTTCTCATCTCTCTTCTATTATTGTTTTCCTCTGCAGTCCTAACTTTTAAAATCTAGATGTTCCTGATTCTTCAAAAATTTATTCAGACTTTTCACCAAGTACCTCTAGAGATCCTCACATGGTTAATGCCTGTTGGATTTGGGCATATGGAATTCAATAGTCATCTAGGATATGATTAGCCCACAGTTTTATAGAATTAGTCAATCTCTTGGAAAGCCAAAATAACCCAAAGGCAAAGAACACATACTCATCACTCCAGCTGTAAATCTTGTTTCAATTATTTCTAACTGTGTTTACTTCACCTATAAACTGTCAAAGACGTCATGAGTCAGCCAAGAAAAGCACCTAGAGTCATATTCAATTCACAACACACTGTATTATTCTATTGGTTTGTTTTTTTCTGAGTTATTCTATCCTAAAATTCAGGAAAAATAATATTATGAATATGAGATTTATAACTCATTTTGACTAGGTGCACCTATAAAATATGTCTAAATCTTAGAATTTTTACGTGAATTATTGTCAAAGCAAGAATCTTTTTTCTCAAGTATATATGGGTTGGTGTAGGTAAACAAATTGTATTTCTTGTTTACCCAAAAGAAACAATAAATTTCCAGTCTATATCATTTGAAGTCTTTCCATATCTATTCTCTCTGACAATTACATTCTTAATTATGGTAAGAATGCATGGAGTGGCTTTACTTCTCATGGTGTTATTTACCCAAAATTGTTCTATCTTTGTGAGAGACTGGATTAAAATTGGGTCAAAACCCAACATATCTTTTTATAGTTTAAAGTAAAGGTTCATGTCCTGTACTTATTTAAAGTAGGGCAGCCTCAATTTGTTTCTTAATGGAAGAGTTGCTGATGTAAAAACTGCACTAAGGTCATTCTGAGTAATCAGGTCAGTTAGTAAGTACTCTCAATTCTGTGTGGCAGTTTCTCATCTACACATTGGAAACTGTATACATATACCTTAACTGTAGAATCATTTTGGATATTGTTGGATCAAAATATAATTGTATCATCTGAGAAGCAAATCAAAATTGCTACTGGTGGGCTGATTGCCCTTTGTCATAGCAACAATTATTCTCTTGATTTACTTAGACATTTTGATTGGCATTATTAACTTAATAATTAGAGCTTTCAAAGTGGGTAAAATATTTTTTCTAAAGTGAGTTAAATCATTTTTCTACTTCTTTATAGAAGTAAAAGTAATACTGCAAGTCATTCTCAAGTAACAAATGTGTGCTCTATGAGCCTCCCTGATAGAATAAAGTGACTTCATACTGACTTGGTTCATATGCTAAATGTATGTTTAATGCCATCACCTCAGCTTTGGTTTCCAAATAAGAAACAGTGAATGACATTGAACTGTGAACCATGTCTCTTTCCATCTTCTCATCCCACCTCTCTCTCTCTGCCTCTTGCTTTCTCTTCTCTGTTTCTGTCTCTGTTCTTTCTCTCTCTCCCTCTCTGGTTGTTAATTGCAGTGTATCTTCCTATCGTTCCCTGTATGTTTTCAAGTAGTCTATAGCATTGAAAACATGGATTAAAAATCCATGATAAAGTGAAATTGTGGCCTAAAATTTAAATATCAGACCCTGTCTTTATTCTACCCTTGTAGAGTTTACTACACTACAGCACAATAGACATGACTGGAAGACACTTTGCTTCTTTAAATCTGGGAGTATTCGGCAGTCTTCATTTTAAACAAGATCACTGGCTATCAGAGATAGTCCTAGACTTTTTGAAAGAAAAATCACCCAAGAAAATATGCCTCATATTTACCTCTGGGTTGATAAAATGTCTGTCACATAGAGGGAAAAGAGATAAATGTTATTAGTGAAAAAAAAAATTCTGGCCATAATAGCAATGGTTCTCCAGATTCTGAGGTTTTATTAAAGGGGTTATTTATTTCATGAGTCAGAAGTCTGAAAACCTGGAGTCCCAGAATTTATATGTGCTTGAGCTGACAGTGCATAGGAAATGCTCAGCTATTCCCAAGCTAGAGATTCCACATTTTATCCTGAGACATTCACACTCTGGTAGTCCATATTGCACCCTCAGTAACTGAGTTGATATTCAGTAGAACGACGAAGGTTATGAAGAACATACTCCTTTTAGTCAGTCTACTGAGACCCAGAACATTTTTGCTAATCAAAGTTCCTTGTTGCATATTCTGGCACAAAGCTTCATCCACATGTACAGCATACCTTTATTCAACCAGAGAAGCAGTACATACAGCTAAGATTTTACCTTTTAGGAGGTGAGAGGAAGCAATTAATAGGAAACAAATTTTGAATATGAATGAATGTGAACTATAATTCAGCCTATATTGAATACTGGCCAGGAGATAAGGATATGGTACTTTCATTCTTTCTAAGGCACATATTTGTATCCAAGGAGATTTCCACTTGAGGATGAAAATTAGGAGACTTCTGATTCACATTTGAGTGTAGGAGGAGAGGAGGCAAGTCTCTAGAGCTATATTAATCAGACATCAAACCTCCCACTAATATAGTATATCAAAATAGAGGCCTAATGTTAGGTTTAAGAACAAAATCAAATCTGGAATCACTAAATTAAGCAAATACTGTAAATTCAGCAATTAGAATACACAAAGGAATTCATTCATGTACTATTTGACCAAAATTAGTTTTGTGAATTTTGCATACAGTTTTTAAAAATACCTTTAATTTATTTTCTGGTAATTTCATACATATCTACCATGTGTCTTGATCATATCCATACCGAATTTCCTCTACCACTAACTATGTTCTAGACAGCACCTAACATGCCTCCCATCTTCATGAATTCTTGTTCTGTCTGTCTCTGTCTCTCTGAGTCTGTCTGTCTGTCTGTCTGTCTGTCTGTTTGTCTCACACACACACACACACACACACACACACACACACACACAGAGAGAGAGAGAGAGAGAGAGAGAGAGAGAGAGAGAGAGAGAGAGAGAGAGAAATTGAGTCCAATTAGTGCTGATCAACTGCTGATCAAGATTGTTGGCTTGACCTTGTACAGGTATCTAGAACTGAATTCGTGGGTGATGCAGCTCTGTTATATCTGGAAATCAGCATTTCATAGCACTCCTCCCTGTCCGTAAGCTCTTATACCCTTTCCAATGCTTTTTATGTGATGTAGGCAAGCAGGGATATCATAGTTTATGTTTCATAGAAGACTGAACACTCAGCAGGCACGTAGTCACAGTGTTTTGTCAATCTTGGGTCTCTTCATTGACTATTGCCCTCTTCAAAATGAAGCTTCTCTGGCCAAGGTTGAGAGTTGCACCAATTTGTGGTTGTAAGCATGAATATTTAGAAAGCAATTTGACAGCATGTCCACTTAACAAAATAATACCAGCTTTACCCCTAGGGCTTATGATATCCTGAGCCATGGCCTTCTGACTCGGTTTAGAGTTCCAGACACGAATTGTCTTCTTTGGAACAGTCTCGGATCAAAGCAAAAGTAGTGGTTATTCTTGTATCTTTTATGCCTATTGTACATCTTACCTGGCAGGTCTATATTGTGGCATTCAAGTTTCATCAGTGGGTCCATGACTTTTCTTCCCTTTTCCATTTTAGCATGCTTAATACTTTTTGACCCTATGAGGGCCAGCTGTTAAGGAAAAAGGGTTTGTCATTTGTAGCTTGATTTTTCTGTATCCTGTAACCAAATGTGTTGTGTCTTCAGCAATAGGTGCTTACCATTCAATTGTGGTGGGTAACTGAGCACATTGACAATTTCCTTTGCTGTTTAGAAACCTAAAGGATCACACACCCCACCCCACCCTCACCCCTCGCCACCACCCATAATTGGTGGAGAGATCTCCAATACCTGGTGCTGGGATTTTAATCTAATAATCCATTTCTTCTGGGGCGCAGCATTGTCCACTTACCCAGGGTACCTATGTTCAAAGTCCTTTAATAAGAAACGTATGCTTTACGATTTGTTTATACAGTGGTGTGCTGTGGGATGGTCAGTATGTCAAATTGCTCTGATTGGTCAATAAATAAAACACTGATTGGCCAGTGGCCAGGCAGGAAGTATAGGCAGGACTAACAGAGAGGAGAATTGAGAGAACAGGAAGGCAGAGGGAGACACTGCCAAGCCGCTGCCGTGACAAGCAGCATGTGAAGATGCCGGTAAGTCACGAGCCATGTGGCAAGGTATAGATTTATAGAAATGGATTAATTTAAGATGTAAGAACTAGATAGCTAGAAGCCTGAGCCATTAGGCCAAACAGTTTAAATAATATAAGCATCTGCGTGTTCATTTTATAAGTTGGCTGTCAGACTGCCGGGGCTTGGGACTTGGCGGGAGCTGGAGAGAAATTCTCCAGCCAAAGTGGCGAGTTTCTTTAAGGGTGTTTTTATTTTTTTAAATTTTTTTCAGTTGATTTAACTTCATTTATTATGCATTTTTCACAGCTGTTATTTTATTATTATTTTTTATTTTATAATTTAATTTAATTTTACATATCAGCCACGGATTCCCCTGTCCTCCCTCCTCCTGCCCGCCCCCTGCCCAGGCCACCCCGCATTCCCATCTCCTCCAGGGCAAGGACTCCCCTGGGGATTCAGCTCAGCCTGATAGATTCAGTCCAGGCAGGTCCAGTCCCCTCCTCCCTTCACCCAGGCTGAGCAAAGTGTCCCAGCATAGGCCCCAGGCTCCAAACAGCCAGCTCATGCACTAAGGACAGGTCCTGGTCTGGATGTGAGGGTATTTTTATTTTAATCCATTCTTAGTTTGGGTTAATTTAACTCCAACTCAGGTTTCTCTCTCATCCATGCCCTCATCCCTGCTTTAACTCCTGTACCCTAGCTCTGCTTTCTTATAATCCCTTCAAGTCTCCTCCCCTTCCCCTCTCCTTGACCCTTCCTGATTCCCGATCTCTACCTGCACTCCAGATTAGACACAAATCTAAAGGCCCAACGCTGGACTTCACATACAAGACAGAGCATGTTATCTCATTTGTATAATATTTAGACTTGTATCCACTTGAATAAAAATGAAATACACATTTCATTTGTATACACATGAATAAAATTCTAATGTGTGCATTAACACATTTTCCTTATGCACTCAGTGATTGATATGCAGGTAGGATGATTTTATTTTTAGCTATTGCAGTTAAAACACCAGTGACTATGGAAAGATGTGGAATCCTTTGGGAACATACATAGGAGTGGCATATTGGATCATATGATAATTCCATTTTTGATTTTTTGAGAAATGTTCACACCAATTTCTACACTAACCACACCAGTTACACTTCTACCAACAGTGAATAGGCATTCCCTTTTCCCACCAGCACTTGTCATTTGGTGATAGCCATTATGAATAGGGTGAGATTTTTTCCCCCCTTGTCTGCATTTTTGACATCTGCAATCCTGTAATTGGACCATCTATTTCATTATTTTTCCATGTCTATTTTTATTCGGCACCATGCTGTTTTTATTACTGTAGCTTTAGACACAATTTGATATCAGATATTGTGATGTCTCCAGCAATATTCTTTTTGATTGAGATTGCTTTGACTGTGCAAGGTCTTTGTGTGTCCATACGAATTTTGTACCTACATTTGAGTTTTAAGGTTTTCTTCTCTGTTTCCGTAAAGAATGTCAATAGACTTTTGATTGGAATTGCATTGAACATGAAGGTTGGCGTCAAAATATTAAGTCTTTGAATCTATGAACTTAAGCAGAGGGTTCATCATCTAAGTGTCTTCCTCAATTTCTATTTTCACCACTTAAAAGTTTTCATTGTAGATGTTATTCACATTGTTGGTTACGTTTATTCCAAGGTATTTTTTGAGGCTGTTAGGAGTAAGATTGTTTCTCTTATCTCCTTTTCAGTTTATTTTCCACTGCTATGTATAAAAGTTAATGAACTATGCATGTTAATAGTATGTTCTGTCATTTTGATGCTAAAGTTTATAAGAGCTTTCTAGTGGACTTTTCAGTATTATTTATGTATAGAATCAAGTCATCTGCAAATAGAGATACTCTTACTTCTTTCTTTCCCATTGGTATTCCTTTTATTTGCCTCTTTTGTCTTATTGATCTGGCTAACTCTTTTTTTTTTCATTAGTGATTATGAGTGGAAAAAGTGGACATCCTCATTTCATTTTTACTTCAATGGAAATTCTTTGAGTTTTTTTCTCATTATTAAATGATAAAGTATGTCAACTGTAGGTTTTTCCACATATAAGACTTTCTTATGATGAGATATTCTCATGTCCTTCTATTCTATCCCTTTCTATTCTGAGTTCCTTCACGGGTTAAGAAAATTTCATACACGTGCACAACTTATCTTTATCAAGTCCCCTTCCAGTTCTATCAAAGATAGCCACCTCAATATATCACTAACAAATTCATGTCCTCTGTTCTTTTCTTTATAACTCACTGAGTCCACTAGTGATGTCCATATGGACATGGATTTGACACCATCCAATTGGACATGGTCAGCCTCCATGTGTCATTCCTGTATCCACAAAAGTGACTATATCTTAGCAGCTGTCTATTTCTAATAGTTCCTCAGTTAGGAGTGGGCATCAGGATCCTCTTCTGACTCCATGATTGAGTTTTTAACTGGCATTATCTTGTGCAGGCTTCATGTAACCCAACTTCTGCAAGTTCATGTGTATAACAGCTATGACCTGTCCAGAGTGAACCATTTGGCAGACTTCTCATCTTCCTTCATCTCTTACAGACTTTCATTTTAAAAATATTATAAAATCTATTATAAATGGTCTTCAAATAAATAATAACATTATATACCAAAACTAGGCAGAGATAGAGTCTAGCAATTCAACGAACATCCATACAGTCAGAAGAGCAATTCAGAATGAAAGCTATGGGGCTTCACATTAAATTGCAAACTTTCAGAATCAAATATGTTTTATGTACTTATACAGTAACTTACTCATCTTTTGTGATCTGTCATGAGCAATTGAGCAGGGTATGATATGAATGCTTTTTCTATGGTTGAGTACTTAGCCACTTATTCTCAGCACTCATGTTTTTGACTAGCTTATAAACATGTCAAGGTGTTGAATTGTGTCAAATCCTTCTATATGTCTATCAAAAACATCATCTGATTTATGTCTTTGAGTCTATCGATTTAAAACATTTATTGATTTATGTATATTTAACCCTACCTGAATTTATTTAATGAACCAAACTTGATAATGGTGAATAATTATTTTTATGTAGTCTTAGATTTGCCTTGTATTATGTTGAAACTCTTTGAATCTAATTTCATATGGGAAATTGCTCTGTAATATTTTTGCCTTCTTCTTCTGTGCCTATCATGCATAAAATTTATTCTTTTCAGGGTGCCATTTATAGCTTGGCATTTCACTGCATCTTCTTATTATTTTTTCTTTGTATTTGAGTGTTCCAGTTTCTCCACCTTGTATTTGAATTCAAAAGTTCTGTCACCTCCTTGATCCATTTTATTTGTGAAATTTTCCAAACAGGTTTTTTTTTTACTTTATTTTTTAAAATTAAAATACAATTTCAGCTCCAAGCCAGACGGTGTCCCAGGTTTACAAAGATGAAATATACATGAACACTTACCAAGAAGGTATCTACAGTTAGCATCTCCTTGCAAAATTAAAATTAGTTTTCATCAAATGAGTAGTAATTTTCTCTCACTGAATATATAAATCATACTTAAGGGCAGGTACCATGCCCATCAGTAGATGATCAATACAAAACAATTTTTTTAGACATTTTGTTTCATATTGACTTGTTTGAGCCTTTTGGTCATGTTGGTCTTGTCTCATCTACATTATGGTGTCTTATTTTTGTTTTTATATGTTTTGTGTGTATGTATGCTTCTTGTGTGTTTTTTTTTAATTCTTTTTTAATTCTTTTTTTTGGTTTGTTCATTTGTTAAGTGAGAGAGAAAAAAGGGTGTGGAGTTGGGTGGGTAGGTAAGTGAGGAGAATCAGGGAGGAGTTTGGGGAGGAATAATCATGATCAGGATATATTGTAATATATATATATATATAACATATATGTATTATGTATCAATTTTGTACAATATATATTACAAATATGTGTAAGATAATTATATCATTTTCCCTGTTCCCTTTTCTCCCTCTGAAACCTCCCATGTTATTGCCTTATCTTTCTCTCAAATCCATGATCTCTTGTTTGCTTTTAAAGAATTATTTATATACATACATTTTTAACTTTATAGACACATATTTTTATTTATGTTTTTCATTCTAGTACTTAAATTGATATTCTTTTTCAGTATTTTTCTTTGTTGATTTCCTCTTTCATATCTTACATTGCCTTTCTTATATCATTCAGTTGTTTGTATGTTCAACTAGGGGCTTATATTCTTTGAATTTTTAAAAACACACTCATAATCATTCTTTTGAGTTCTCTCTCTGGAATTTCATCTAACTCACTCTCACTAGATACCATTAATATAGGATTAGTAATTTTTGTAGAAGTTATATTGCCTTTGTTTTTCATGTTTCTTATGTTACAGCATTAGGATTTATGCATCTGGTATTATTTTTTTTGCTTGGTTTATTTTTGTAAACTATTTTCTTTCTGTGGAAGTATTTGCAAAGTTTTTGTGGGGCTTGGATGTGGTAGCATTGCCTACATAATTCAGAAAGTAGTTATTCAGGCTTAGAGCTCAAAGTGTCTATTACAAACTCTAAATTATTTTCCGGTAGGATATTAACTGTGAGAGCAACCACAGCTACATGATATTAGAACAATAGAAATTATGCTCAGGCTTTAGTTAATAAGAAAATGAGTGAGAGGGATTTAGAGTAGGTAAAGATAATTATTAAGCATCAGATTTTTTTGAGAAAATAATTAAGGGGAAGTAGCTGGGAGAAGAAAGTAGGGATACTGTCAGTGTCTATAGATTTTGAAGTTGTTAATGCTATGTAAAGTTATAATTAAGAAGTAAATGTAGAGGGGACAGAGACAGGAGCAAGAAGAAAATACATAGGAATAACAGGGGTGGGAGCATATGAAACACAGTTGAATTGTGATCTTCAATATTTTTTAATGTAAAGTTCACAGTGGAAAGAATCCAGACAGTAGGGCGGCAATCATGCAATATTTAGTATTCCTTATCAGATACTCTAAGATCCATGACTTCAAAATGGTGCTCCAGTTAGGTGCAGCAGGTGAGTGACAATAGCAGTTATGGCTGCTTTAGTGCTATGTGATAGATCTCATCTCAAGCATTTGTGCACATGTACATTTCCAAATACTACAGGCACTATAATTATCCTCACTCTGTGGGTGGGGTAACTGAAACACGGGTAAGTTAAATAAGTCGTCTGAGATTATAATGCTATAAATAGCAACCTATTTAAAAACAGTATGAAAACCTGAGGATCTCAGTTTTAAATTATGCGAGTTTAAACATTTACACAATGTTACCTGACTTCACCCAGATGTGTCCTGTTGTGAAGTCACCTCCCTCCAGTTTTCTGATAAGTTTCAGAGTATTCCCTGTGCAGACCTCCCTCCCTATTTAAGGAGCGTTTTCTGAGAGTTACAATGATTAATAACTCCAAGAGGCTGTGCAGAAACCAAAAATGACAGCTGTCAGCAAACTTGCAGAAATACAGGTGCAAAAGCAGAGCTTGAACATGTGCCGGCATCAAGGAACATGTCAGTTCCAAAGCCTCGCATCGATAAACAGCAGGAGTCAAGAGCTCCATATTCAGAGGAAAACTAGCAAACGTCCAGATGGAAATTAACGTTACACGGTTTTTAATACTGAAGACTTCGTACAATTTAATAATATATGCACATGTTTAACCACAGTTTCTATTTTAGGAGCTTCTAGTAAGTTATCAAAACACATTATTACATGAGCTTCCATAGCTTTTGTGTGTTGTGCTGACTAAAAAGATAGCAAGCATAAGAAAAAGATCTACGTGTGAAGAGACTCGGGGCACACACAGAGGATATCGCATTATCATCTTCCTAATAATGTACTTAGAGACATTCATCACAGGGAATCACTGTGGTCCTGTCACTAATTTCGAAAATCTTTAGAGGCTACTCAGACTTTCTTTTCTAGTTACCAACAGTGGAAACACATCTTTCAGAATGGTAGAATGCTCAAATCTCATTTCATATGAGATTTACTTTATGTATTTTGGTATAATTCCTCTCACAACTGTACATATTGGTTCATACATTCTAATGTATAATCCACCTCTACATTTTGATATCTATGCTTTACTTACACACTAGTATGCATTCTGCATCTTAAAATGAGCATGCTGATTCACCCCAATACAAAAAGGTATTGAGGTTCTGGCATGAATTTGACATCCAATATACTGCAAAGAAATCCATGCAAAATTTCAACATACATGTTGTGAATAACATCATGGATATTTTAGCCAAAAGAAAGTTCTCTCTCTCTCTCTCTCTCTCTCTCTCTCTCTCTCTCTCTCTCACACACACACACACACACACACACACACACATACATTCACACACACACACACACTCTCTCTCTCATATGTATATATACATATATATATATATATACATATGTATTCTCATGTGTAGATAGGTGTATCCATAACAAACCAATGTATAAAATTTTGTTTAATGACATTAAAAATTCCAAAGTAATGATGGCAGGAAGAGTAAAATTAAACTACATGAAGAGTGGTTAATATGCTTTCTGGTGAACACCTGCGTCTTGATTAATTTTTAAAGTTAAATGTAGTTTTCTATAGAGATCTTAACAATTCATATACAATTCCCTTGAAATGGATCCTAGATATTAATATGAAACTTCTTTAGTTCTAGAAGAGAATCTAAGATGGCTCCTTGACCTTATGCTTCATGATATTTTTATCTGAAATACTGAAATTTTGATTCAATGAAACTAAGAAATGAATTTTTTCCTTAATATTAGGGGTATCAACACTCATACAAACATACACATATATGATATACAACTAAGCAGAAACTGATAGTAATGTTTGAAAATACATAGTTGATAAAAAGTTAAGTCTCAGTTATATGAATAACGCTTAAAACAAATCAAAGGCAACAAAAATAACAATGAAACCTGTTTGACAAATGGGCCAGCTCATGGAAGCAGATGTGGAGATGGCAACCAACCCATGGGCGAAGTGAGCATGATAGAATAGTAGGCAGATGTGAAGCAATCAGCAACGGCCTTCCCCTACACTGCTATTGGAATGGTACAGGCCAAAAGCTGTTAATGCAAATTTCTGTCAAGCATAAGCCAATTAACAGTTCTGAAACCACTGGAATTGAATCATTCAAATTAGGTGAGGTAGTGAAGGAAGCCAGGATTACCATGGGGATGAGAGGTAATAAGCAAGAAATGATGATGTTACAAATACTGGATCAGGGCAGACCAGGACTAGAAACTCTATCTGCCGACATGGGATACTAGAAGTGCATACAGTATCATGCTCTCAGCTGAAATTGTGTAGATGCAGGAAACATTCAACAAACAGAACAGCCAGAGCCTATTCCCAGCTTGTCAACCTCGCTATGTCTGAAATTAACTAAAACCTACATAGCTAGGTACACATGACATTACATGTTCCCTTTGTATATTTTATAAATTTTATTGTTGTCCCTGACTGAATGTACCAGTTCCTCTAACTTGTCTTCAAGCACTATTACTCCATTCTCCTTATCACCCATCATATTTCTGAAGTTTTCTACTTAGCTTTTCATGGATTTATTGATTTTTTATTTCCAGCATCATATCACTTTGTTTTTTTTTCTGTAGCAATTCTGTTTATTAAATTTCAATTTCATATTCTCTATTGAGTTATTTATTTAATTTATATATTTATTTGTGATCTCTTGGATTTCATTCAGAGTTTTACACATCCTCTTCCATTTTGTTGAATATATTCATCATCGATGTTTTAAATTTTTGTCAAATTTCATGCAAGTCACTCTCATTGGGGGTATTACTCTAAAATCTGTAGATTTTGGAGGGGACATGTATGAGATTTTTATGTAACCTGTGTTTTTGCTTTGGATCATGCACACCAGGAATTAATTGTTGGCTGAATTTATCAACATGTTCAGTATTGCTTTTGTTACCTTTCATCTTTCAGTTGAAGGAGTGGCAATGTCGTATAATTGACTCTAAGTATAATATGGTCAAGATGTCCTTTTCTTTTCTTCGATAATCAGGATGTCAGTCCCTCTTCCAGCTTTTCCCTGCAACAACAGTCATTATTCAGGAGTAGATTCACTCTGACAATATTGTTGAAGCCAAGTATAAAATAATTATCTCTTAAATTGTTGTTAAGTATGCATATAAAATGGACTTTAAAAGTAATGTTCTTACTAAAAAACTAAGTGTGTGGTATTTGTAGATAGATAGAAAATAAAAAGAGAAAGAAATAAGAAGTACATAAAAAAAGACCAGGGATTCGTTGGCATAATAAAGAGAGAGTAGTGGAAAGGACTGGGGGAGAAATTTAGCAGCAAAAATGATTTGGGTAAAGTATTTTTAGCCAAAAATGGATTGAAGAAAAAGACCCATAAAGATATGTCATGAGATAACAGAGCAGTCCCATTTGTCCAGAGGATGAAGCACAGGGACCCAAAACTAGGCTATAATACATCCTTTGGTAGAGTAAAAGATATACAGACAGTAAGAAAATAGAGAACACACACACACACACACACACACACACACACACACAATACATGGCAAGAATATAAAGAATATAGCAGGACCCAGATGGCTTGTTAAAATGACCTAAAACATTAAGGAAAGATGGGATAGATGGACAAGAGGAGAGAGCTACAAGATGATTTTGGATTAAACCAGCCTGAATTAACATTTATTAATGCTAACATTCATTAACATTCACTTGGACTCTTCCATGTTCTTGCCCCATTACAGCGAGGGCCTCTGAGATAGACTATTGTTCCTCTGTGTCTTCCTTTAGATGACCAGATTACTATTTTGTCTTGGTCCAAGGTCAGGGCTTCATAGGTGGAGTTCCACTTTCCTAACTTTATTATCTAGGTCCTGAGTTGCTTTCCTTATTTTATTCATCTGCTGTTTCTGTATGGTGATTTATCATTTTGAAATGTAGGACTCAAAAATCCTTTCTAGTGTTTTATCCATCTCATTATCTTTGCTTTTTTTAAACTTTTATTGAAAATAGTTTTTTTATCATATAATATATCCTGATTATGATACTCCCCCATCTACTCCTACTGCTCCATTCCAGATCCACCCCCTTTCTGTCTCCCAGAAAAGAACAGAGATATGAGGGATGAGCCCACTGAGGAGTGTATATAATATATATGTAAATTAATTAAGGTTTACAATGGGGAAACAGACTCACTAATAAAAAGCAAGGTAGACATGTTGTGGATCCGCTGCTGATCCAGCTTCTGTTCTCCTCAAGGTCCACGGGGATCAACTGCGAGCCGCTTTCTGCCGCTTGACCCGGTCTCCTCACCCTAAGAAAGAGTAACCCCCTTTCTCTCTCCTCTTAAGTGGTCACATACGCAGACAAGAAGCCATGCCCCAAGGCTTGTATCCCAAAGCTATTGGCAGAACCAATTCCCACAGGAATAATAATAAAATATAATGTAATAGTATAAAACAAAAGCTAACACATAGAATAGGACAAAAAGAAGTAAAAGAGCCCAAGAAGCGTAAGATACAGAAACTCACTCATTCGCACACTCCAGAATCATATATGTATATAAAATACATTTACATTTATATTTATATGAATTGTGGGGTAAAAAGAAAGAAAATATATGAATAAAATAAAACATAAATGGAAAAACAAAAATAAGATTAAATAAAATTTAAAAAGACCTGAAACAACATTTTGAGACAAAGAACCTCCAAAGTTGCTATTGAATACATTTTCTGTTGGACATACATACTGCTGGGTATGTGCTCACCCTTAAGAGTAGTTTGTTTCCCAAATAAGACTCCCTTGGAAAAAGTAAATTTTCATTTTCAGGTAGTTATCACTTGAAGATACCTTCTGGGTTAGGGATGGGGACACCTGCCAACTTCTCCTTTCAGCACTAGGACCCCATTTGGTGCAGACCTGTTGAGGCCCTGTGCATACTCACAGTCTCTGTGAGTTCACATGCACGTCAATCATGTTAAGAGAGCCTTGTTTTGTTCGTGTCTTGTATCCCCTCTGGCTTTTACACTGTCTCTACCTCCTCTTTGCCTGATTTTTCTGAGCCCTAAGAAGAGGGATTTGAAAGGGGCTGGGTGTTCAGTGGTCTCTTCTACTGCAGGAAGTAATTGCATTGTTGGCTGAGAAAGGCACTGATCTATGAGTATAACAGGCTATCCTTAGGATTCATTTTGCTGTTTTTTTCTGATAGTAGAACACTAGTATTTGGTTTTACCCTAGGTTCCTGACCTATCTAGTCTCCAGTTCCTGGTGACCCAAGCATTAGAATGGGTTCTGTCATATGAGCCTCAAGTCAAATCAGATATTGTTTGTTTACTTCTATTGTTTGTGCTGCCATTGCCCTAGCATACCTTGCAGGCAGGACACACATTGTAGATCCAAGGGTTAATAGTTGGGTTTGTGTTTACAATTCTCCTTTGGTAGCCTTTAGAGTGCCTTCCTGTACCAAAGATTCTAGCATGTAGGGGTGAAAGCTTTGTGTAGTCATCAGCTCAACTTCCCCACGTTCAATGATTTGTGTAAGTGTTTTCTGAAGCAATAGGGCCTTGCTGTCAGTTTTTAAAGGGCAACTTATAATCTTGGCAATAGCCTGGTTTGTTTAGTGGTTCCCATGGGACTGCTTTGGCCAACAACACAATTAGCTGCAGCCTATCCCAGTACTGAAAGTTTCATTTAGCAACAAAGATGTCCAGTTGGGGTTCTCTCTCATTATCTGGTGATATTTGTATCACCTTTATATATGTAGATATTTTAGGAAGATTTTTATCTATTGGGGTTCTATACTGCCCTTCAAATGTCACTTGATTTTAGCTGTTCCCACATTTCTTCTCTTGTCCCTTCATCCCTTTCCCATCCTCATTCATCCATAGCTATCTATTCAATTTCCCTTTCTTGGAAGGATCTATCTGTCTCCCCAGATCCCTTACTCTGTAGCTAACCTCTGTGGTTCTATGGGTTGTAGTATTATTGTAATTGACTTAATAGTTAATATCCAAAGATAAACAAATACATGTCATGCCATATTTATCTTTCTGGTTCTGGGATTCCTCATTTAGGATGTTTTTTTTTCTAGTTATTTCCATCTACCTAAAGCTTTCATGATTTCTTTCTATTAATGGATGAGTGATATTCCATTGTATATATGTACTACACTTTCTTTATCTGTTAAGGGGCATTTATTCTCTTTTCAATTTCTAGATATAATGGACACAGCAATAAGCTTGCTGAGCAAGTGTTTCTATGATAGGATGAAGCATTCTTTGGGTATATTCTCAAGAGTGGTATAGCTGGATCTTGAGATAGATTGACTCTCATCTTCCTGAGGAACAGCCACACTGATTTCCCTAATGACTCTGCATCTTTGCTTTTAAACACCGAGTCCTTGTGAGCTTCTAAATATGTAACAGTGGTTTCACTTCTGGAAGTTTTGTGTTTTGTGTATATGTTTGACGGATATATACTCCCACTTTTAAGTGAGTCTTTTTTATGAGTTGTCTTCACCTGAGTTTATATTCACTATTAATATCCAGGAGAAGCCAACCTCAATTGTAAAAGATACAACAATTCTTCCCCAGTAATCCTGTTTTTAACTGTCAGTAAAAAAAAAAAAAAACAAAAAAAAAAAACAACAAAAAAAACAACAAAAAAACTTGTGTGTTTGATTTGTGTTCTAGATAAGTTTCAGAGACATCAGCACTATGAGAGTGATTAGAAAAATGCATTTTATAATTTTTAAAATTATAAAATCAAAGGGATTAATAAAGAAGCAAAGTGAGTTGCGAACAGGAAAGGGGATATGAGAGTAATGGATGATACAGAATGAAGCAGATGGGGTACTGAAACGAGAGATGATAGGGAAAACACAGACTGCATATTTAAAGAGAAAAGATAGTCATAAAAGATTTTAGAACAGATTCAAGCCCTAACAAAAATGCCTGAACAATTGAACTATGTTTAAATGTGTAAGTAGAGAATTAATAAGTAAATGCAAAATTAAATAAGAAATAAAATGAAATAGAAATTTGACTTCAATCATTATATTTTTCCTATTTCCTCTGGTAGCAGGTTCTACAAGTGGGGGCAGACTTCTATTCTCAGTAATTCAAGTATATTTGGGAATACTCTTCTGGGTCCAAAAAGACTGTGTTTGATACCTGCAACCAGCAATCACTTTTCCAATTCAGTTTCTTACTTTGGAAAACAAAATACAGCACAGATATTTCACTGATCTCCTATGACAAGAGACTACATTTATATACAGCCACACTTCATGTTACATCTACTTAAATGTGTACTGTGACTATTACTGAACGAATGTCACAGTTAGTGATTTTAAAGTTCATGTGTCTGTCAGTCAACCTTACAGGGTGATAAAGCACCACTTTTCATCATTTCAGTCTATTTAACTTTTAAAAGGGAAGTTTTGTTTCTTTCTTTCCTATTCATGTGACAGTAGAATGTGTTACTGTTACTGTTGCCCCCAAATGCTAACCACATTTCCCTCATGAGCATGAATGCTCAACCACATTCATTGCTGTGTTAATCATAATGTCAGAAACAGTGAAAGATGGTATGTTACAGAAAGCATGCCCCATAAAATAACTACAGACATATACATAAAACATAAAGCTAGACAAAATAATGAAACTCTCATTAACTTTTGTATCATCTTAAAATTAAAAATAAGTTTCTGCATGTCCCAAAGTATTCAAATAAAAACAGCAGAATGTACCAAATAGCTAAACATTTCTTTAATTTTTGAAAGAGAATTCAGTGCAGTAATTAATGCTAATGTTTTTAAGCATCAAGCTGAACTCAACATAAAAGATCCACTTAGTCTTCCTGGTCCAACTATCCTATTGCATCTGAGGATCTGGATTCAGTGATATTTGATCGTGTACATACACATATACAAGCACACATGACTTCATGTCTAGAAGTATGTTACATACAAATAAAACAGCTTAAAATATTTATTTCAAAGAGAAAATGTTTTGTAAATATTTTTTTAAATGAGTGGACCATTTTGTCACAAGTATATTCTGTAAGAAAAGATGTAAGGGTTGCTGCAAGTTCAAGGCCAGTCAGAGATATACAGAGTTACTCTTTTTTTTGAATTTATTTTATTTTATTTTACAATATAATTCAACTTTACAGATCAGCCATAGATTCCCCCGTTCTCCCCACCTCCTGCCCCGCCCCCCTCCCCCCGGCCCACCCCCATTTCCATCTCCTCCAGGGCAAAGACTCCCCCGAGGATTGAGATCAACCTGGTGGACTCAGTCCAGGCAGGTCTAGACCCCTCCACCCAGCACATGGAAACATATGATTAGAGATCTTAATCATAGTCTGCCTTTTTAGACTACTTTATCTTTTCAAACTATTCTCTCCTACAATATAATTGCATTGATGATTGGCATACCAGTTTTCAACAAAGTGATATACTAGTTCTAATATTGTAATGATTCAAGACCAAGACTGATCTCATATTTGTTCACTGACACCTGCTATTTAGGCTCCAAGTAGCATAAAATAAAAATAACATAATTATTTATGCATTCTACTAATTACTAGACACTAAGTGATTAAAAATATAATTCATTTAATGTATTTACAGATAAAAATGAGGCAGTAAGAACTAAAGTAGCTTATACAAGGTCATCAAAGTATTAAAAATGAAATCAGGTGGGCTAAAACCTGTGTTCTGAATTGCTACATATCCTTAATCTATGAATATATGGAATAGATACTTGTTAAAACAATTAGTAACAGGGCCTTAACTTCTGGAATTACTACATGATAAAATCTAAGTTAAACTCACTACAAATGAAGTGTGCACTGCAGGTTACAAAATGATTGAATAAAATAAGGAAGAATGTCTTTATAGAAATTAAAATTGAAGATAATTCCAAAATAAAATGGAAATTTTAAAATATCCAAGATGGACACTAGATTCAAAAACGTTATGACAGAAGTAAAAATAACTGTGCTGTTGTTTTCTTAAAGATATGTATTAAAGACACTTGGTAAATCAATTGGCACATCCCATACTCTGGAAACAAAACATTAGCTCCACAATTTGTTTTATTGAAAGACCTTGAATAAATGGGATGCATATTTGTTTTCAGAGCATCTGAATAAGTCTATTTTCTGACAGTCATCTTCTTAGAGTCTTAAAAGAATTGACGGTATTCATGGAAGTATATGAGTTCACATAAGAAGGAACAAGACCTTGGTATGCTTGTAAAAGGGAGTTTGTTCAATGCAGAAGCACCCAAGAAAGGAAACAGGTATAAAGAATAAAAACAAATCAAGGATAAAAAAATGTCCAAATATGCTCATACTTTCAAGAGTATTGTTCATCTAATTCACAGGGCATACACACTAAGATTGCTTCAATTTACAGTGGGAATAAAACTTGCTGGGCTTCTGTGCATGTACAGCTCACAGTTTATGAACTTAGTTATACTTTCTATTCCTTTTAGTCACTTTAGTTAGTGTGCACTTTCAACACAACATGTAGGCATGAGGGGTGTGAAGATACTCAGTAGAGCCAAAGAGGGAAAAACCTGTAACTCAACAGCATCCCTCCCTCTTTTCTCTGCCCATTACTTCCTCTGAATAAGCCATAAATCCAGTGCGCACTGGGATAGAAGTTGAGGATTTGGGCTCTACAGTCCTTCTGGACTCAATAGAATTGATCTTAAAAATATTAACTACTATTTATATACTAAATCCTCCACCAACCCTCTTCCCAAACCTGCTAAGGGTGCACTGCTAACCTCCCACTGTGTATATGGAAGAATTGAGGATGTAGAGATTGTTTGCAAAGACTGAAGTCTGCTAATTTGCTTCTAAACATGTAGATTTAAATATTGCCATATGGAAGAGATTCCCTTTTTGCAAACTGCTGTTATGGTTGCTTCAACCTGTAACCCCAGCCCTCAAGAGACTGAAGTAGGGGTGCTTTGAGTTTCAGGGTAGCCTAGCTTACAAAACTGAGACCCAAGATCAAAGGAACAACAACAAACCAACCAACAAACAAACAACAGAAAACACTTTTCAGTGCTGCTCTTGATCAGGCTTCAAGACTTACAGTTTGCAGGTTCTCATCTTTTCCATCCTTGTATCCCAAAGATTTAGTTAAGATGATATGGCACCAAGCAAAAGTTGGAGAACAAGTGAGTTCAGTTAAGTCACCATTTCTTTCTTCTTCGCTTATCAAAGTGATTTTATATTAATAACAAGTGAATATCTATTCTGTGCAATATCTGTGGTTTTTTCTTATACATTCTTCTGCTTGTCACCTGATGATGTGCTTGAGATAAGGTCAAAAGTCCTGGTGGGGTGTTCATAATGGGTTGGAGATTCACAGCATGCAGGACTCTAGCCAAGCTGTTTAGGCTCTTCAGTAAGTTCAACTCTCATCAATTGTAAGTGAAGATAGCATTTGACTTGGAGGATTATTGTGATTAAATATTTTTTAAATGTGTTTTTATTTTATCAATGATCAAAGTATTTAAAAACAGAATGACAGTTAAGAACATGAATTTGATGGCAAACTATTTGGCCTCAAATCTCAGCTAAAAATTTGACAAATTAGTTGATGACATTTTGCTTGTTTTCATCCTGTAAAACAAAGATGAAAATATACCTATCTTGTGACTTTATTATGGGCTGAAAATAAGTAATCCACTATGCATTGAGCACAAGATAAGCCCTCCATGCATATTCTAAATGTTACTAAGAGAGCATTTGGTTAATCATACATGCTAGTTTTTAGAATATGGTAAGCACTGAGGTATATGGTTCAGACTTTTCAAATGAGGTGCCAATGGTTAACACACCATTAAATATGTAACAGTGCCTACAATTTTATGCAGTTGGTGAAGACATACTGAGTGAATGCATTAGTGTAGTGTAACCTCATAGCCTGCAATGGGATTAGAACTTCAAACTTTCCTGTTGAAAAGTTGACTATTTCTGTCCTTAATGGTAGATACAGTTTTGTAATACAAATTAATGTAACCTACTAACACGTTTGTACTCTGTTCTCATGTAACGAGCAAAATTACAAGTATTTTTTTAATTAGAAGGCTCCCTAGTTATTTTTATGAATTTTAGTCACAATTATGGCATTTCGTTTATGCCTTAGTAGGACAGAACTATGAAAAAATATTCAAAGATATTTTGAATCAAATTCAACATCACACAAGAATATGGTGATTAAATTTCAATCCTTGTAATTTAAGCTTAAAGCTCTTATCACATAAAGACAGTATTCAGAGATACTTAATTGCTTATCTTCAGTCCATTCAGCATAATCTGAATCCATTTACCTTCAAAGCATTCATTTCTATATTAACCATAAGCCCTTGTCTAGGTTATTTATCCATCTTCAGGCTTAGCTCCATAGATCTGCATAGTAGGAATAATTTTACTTGGTACATAGGATAATGTAAGATACAATAGAAATGGCATATGTGATTAAACCCTAACATATATGTATAAATGATAACTGCATGTGTACTGAGTTTTCTTGCTCAGGCATTCCTGGAAAAAGTCAAATAAAGTAGCTAAGCCCAAAGTTCAGAAAGTCACCACAGTAAATACCCCTAGACATTCTGACAGCTGATTTACAATGCAGGGATGGTGACTTGTCAGAAATATAACTGAAATGAAAATAAAATGCTTATTAGTTCTAACTACTCTGGGTTGGAAGATGCTTTGTACTTAAATTTGATGTTCTGTGCTTAAATTTTTGTAGCTTACTATAAATGTATTAAAATGGTGTTTGTTTATTTGGCTTCATCTGCCTACCATAAGATCTCAAGTTACTGATTTTCCTAAATACATATCAGTTGACATTATATCACGAAATGAGCAGCTAACTGAAGGTGTTGAGCTCTGTAAAATAAGCAGCACACACGATCGTAGCTCTTACTCAAGTGTTTGTCTCAGGCAGAGTCCTTCACCTCCCTAAGTCCAAATCACTACTTTTGTACTTTACACTCAGGCATGACGTGGTGCACATTGAAGGCATGCTCGATGTTGCCATTAGATTTGAGAACACAAATCCATACGCAGAAGACCCCGAGTCTCTGAGAAGCAAAGCTTGATAGAAAGATGCTAATGATAATTGTTGAACTTGGAAAGCTTTTGAAAATAAATAGCAGGGGGGCTTTCAGGCTTTCAATAGAGTCCAAACTTGAAAATCCCTTTTCTTTAATGTGTGTAAAAGTGAATCATTATGGAATATTTCTAAAAATTTGTTGTTAAATAGGGCAATTTGAAGTCCCTTCAAGTGTCATCAGTATGAAAGGAATATTGCTTGTTTCTAATGCAGACTGTATGTATTTTTAACATGGACAAGTGAGGGGATCTTGGAAATAATCATATTTCCATGTACCAAAACCATAAAGTTGCTCCCTGCTGACTTTTAACAAACTACCGGCATGAAAAACTAGTGATGGTTGAGCAGCGAAGTGTCTTGTAATTTTCCCAAAGCAATTTATATTATGCTCATTGACTACCTTCCTCTGAGGATCACAAGTTAGGTTTTCTTATTGAATAACTGTAAAAAAAGAAAGGCTGCTCAGTTTTGTTTTTAGTATTTAAATATTTCCTGCAGTTTTATCATTTTGAAACATGATGAGAAACAAAGTTACCTTCACAATAAATACAAGGTTTGTAGCTAACTAGAGGAATGTGGCTTGAGGTCTTCCAGTCTTTTGGAGCACCTAGGCCTGTGCTCAGTTATTAGTGCCTTTGCTGTACAGTTTACATAAAGTTACTCCAAACTCGTTGGTCTTTAATGAGTAGATCATTTTCTGGAAAAAAAAAAAAAAGCTGTCCAACTTTTCTCTGACACTTAAAGCTTCCTTCACTCTTATACAAAGCACAATCCTAGACGCTTTCCCAAGAACCACTTTCACACTCCAATTGTAAAACCTACATTTAATTAAACATATTGTAGTTCACATTCTTAAATTCTGATTGCTGTTGTGGAGAAATCCAAAAGTAATGCTTTTAGTTTAAATACTATGCACACAATCATGACTACAGAAAGTGAAATTTAGTTGTAAATTCAAATATGAAACCTGGATAGTAATAAAGTTTACTGAAATTTTATAAACTATACTATTTATCTGAAAGTATGTATTTCCAAAATTGTCTCTTTGTGCTTATTTGTCTTTATTACCTTTAATTGTTCAAGAACAGATTTATTATTTTCTTTCAATTTATTATTTATTTCAGACAAGTTCTTACAATGTAACCTGCACTGAACTATAACACAAAATCTTCAGGCATCAGCTCTTCATTCATGGGGATTATTGGGCATATGCCACATTCTAATAGAGAAACCAATCCTGATATCAATTTCACCAAGCTACAACAAGAAAATACAAGAGCTATCTAGGTGACATTTTTTAAAAATGTCTCAATTTGGATTTTTAAAAGACACTGACTTCAATTTTCAGACCAAGAGAATTTTTTTTCTAAATTAACTCAATAAATGTGAAAATTTTGTATTGGCTTTTACAATCACCCTTTGGAATTATAATCAATTTAGAAACCCTCCATTAAATAAACCTTATTCTGGTATATTCATTATTTGATTTAAATAAACAACTGAGTTGAAAACTAAAGTATTGAGTAATTTTTTTTCAATCTAAAATGCATTAGTATAGGTAGAAACCCATAAACTATATCCAAGAGCTCAGAGATAGTGTGAATTAGGGAAAATTTCTGAATAAATGACAATTAGCATGTAAATTGTACATATAGCATATATATAGCGCACATATATTATATTGAATATATATTATATAGCACATACATATTATATAGCATATGTTATATATTGCACATATTATATATTCTATAATATACATAATCTGATAATTGGGTTTTTGACAGTGCATGTTACTGTCAAGCTTTATTCCTATGTTAAAACACTAATAGAAACCAATTCAACATTCAGCTACTCATTCCAGACATTAGGCGAATGTTCCCACCCCAGCTGCTGGGCACCACTCTCCTGCTTTGTTCATTGTGTGGCATGAGGTGAGCATCCCCCACCGTACTGCCTATACTCTGTGAGTTATTTTCCCTGGGACTACTTGTTTTAGTTTTCATTATTTAAGTAATTCATTGTTAGGTCAAAGAATTCAACATTAATCAGAAATATCAACTGAAAAAGAACAGGAAAATGAAGTTCAATGTTTTAGGAAGAAAACACTGAAACTTTGAGGGACTTAATTAAATACATAAGCATCAGCAATATTCAAATGCTTTGCAAGAAAGTTTAAGTTCAAATAAAAGTTTAAAGAAGAGGGTGTTGTAGAATATTATTTTAAGGTGTGTTACTTTTGTTTATGTTGCATTCGTTTAACTCTGTGATGCTGTGTTACTTTGCCTGTCTAGAGCACCTGATGGGCTAATAAAAAGCTGAACAGCCAATAGCAAGGCAGGAGAAAGGATAGACAGGGCTAGCAGTCAGAGAGAGGATAAATAGAAGGAGAAATCTGGAGGAAGGAAGATCAAGAAGTGAGAGAGGCAGGAGGAGGGCATATCAGGAGCCAGCTACCCAGCTACACAGCCAGCCACAGAGCAGAATTAAGAGTCAGATTTACAGAAATAAGAGAACTGGAAAAGCACAGAGGCAAAAGGTAGACAGGATAATTTAACTTAAGGAAAGCTGGCAAGAACCAAGCCAAGCTAAGGCTGGGCATTTATAAATAAGAATAAGTCTCCATGTGATTTATTTCATAGGTGGGTGGCAGGTCCCCCAAAAGATCAAAGACCAACTAACAACAAGCGGGTAGTTGGAAGGATGGATATGATCCCAGGACATTATCTATATACATGAATGTTTGTGTCATATGAAGTCAATTAATATTTTAATATTTTATATAAATAATACATTAATTTAAATTTACCGAGCACAAAGCAATTATGTAAATACAACTGTGATCATTCCTAAATTTACCAGCCTTCACTGTGAGTAACTAATCATCTTGTCTGTTGGGAGGGCACCTACTTAATATACTCATCATTATCTAGACATATAGATTCAATATGATCTAACTTCAGGAAACGGAATTCCGTGGCTTTACAATAGTCCTATGATTCATTTCCTTTCTTACTACTTATTGGGTGTTACACATTCAGGTCCATATTGCTTTCAAACTTCTTAGTGTTTTGAACCCTTGAATCTAGATAACTGGTGATACTATACTTTAACTATGCAATCTTAATCAGATATAGTTTAATGCGTGCATGCGAACCTGTGTGCACGTATGTGTGTGCACATGCATGCATGTGTGTGTGTGCGTGTATGTGCATGATTATATCAAGTCATGTTTGAGGACAGGGTGTCCCTGGCCTGAAACTTGACAACCAGGTTAAGCTGGCTGTCCTGTGACCCCAGGATTCTGCTGGTCTCTTCTTCCCCAGTACTAGAATTACAGTCATGGTGACCACGCCTACATATTTTAAATGGGCTCTGGGATTGAACTGAAGCTCTCACCCAGGAAAAGCAAATACTTTGTTGGCTGAGCCACTTCCCTAGCTCCGAATTCAAAATTATTTAGCCAATAAAAACATAAATGTGTCTAGATTATCTCCTTTCCATAGCTCACAATTTACTTCTTACATTTCCTGACAGTCAGTCTGAATTTTGTTTGGGGCGCTAATAGATAGATTTAAAAACCAGGTAAAAGGAGGCTTCCAAATTTGTCATTATAGTTCTGATTTCAACCTGCATATGTCAGGTTCATGTTTTAAAATCCCTCCACCTCGTTTCTGCTATGAGATAACTCATTCATTTTTTCCTTTGCTCTTTTTCAGCAAAATTTGTACAGATTATCATAAATGGTACATCTATGTCAAGCAATGAAATTTAAGTTTAAAGACAATATTTGTCTTTATTTCCACTGAAACAAAACAAAAACAGCAAAACAATTCCTCCTTTCATATACCATCCTCAGCATTATCTTGTCTTCCCATTGCTTTTGTAGTGTGAAGAGCATTTACTTTTAAAATACTTTATGTTGATAACAGTGGGATCACAGGCAGAGAAGAGAATAAATAGAGAGATGCATGTCAGATCGTTCATGCCCTCACATTAACACTCAGAACAAACTACCTCTTATTGTAGCAAATGTCAGCAACCTCCTTGATCACCTTCTTCTGGGAAGTGGCTTACTCAGTTTCAAAGGGATATAATAAAAGAAAGAGGTCTGGGGCAGTTTTTAAGCAATGAAAACATCACAGGAGAGTTATGACTAGTTAGAAGGAACCATTAGCCTTCATCTCTGCCTTGTGGAGTCCCCCAAATACAGAGGGTTGTTTGTGATTCCTGTTATCAGTTAAAATGATAGCACATAGGTGAGTTTGTGTTTTCCTTATAGATAAGACTGCATTCCACATTCTCAGCATACTTTCAGAACTCATACCCATCTCTTGGTTTTCTTACTGATGAAACAACACAAGGAGATGTGATTGAAACCTGCCAAGGAGGCTCAATTCAGAAAAAAAAA